>CM016616.1:47846300-48024749 GCA_005393395.2 Gossypium australe
AACTTGGCCCGTAAGGGCATTTTCATAATTCGATAATCGTACCCACTAAGGGTAATTCGATAATTTACCCTCTAAGGGTATGATGGTAATTTCGCAACCTAGGCTTAATTACTAATTTGGGACATAAAATCGAAACTGTCCATCTGCGTCATACTGACTAAACTGACTATAACTCGAGTTAGAAAAACTCGAAATCTAAATCCGTAAATTTTCCTTGAACTAGACTCGTATATCTTTCTACTATAATTTTTCCAGAATTTTTAGCTTAACCATTTAGTACAGTTTATTCCTTAAAGTTTCCCTTGTTTCACTGTCCAATGATTCTGACCTCTTTTAACTTAATCTCAAATATCTTACTGTACGCTTTTCATCTACTGCTCCCACTTGTTTCTATTGAAATAGGTTCACTAAGGAATCCATATCAATTATAACTATTAATTCACTTTGTACAATTTTATACGATTTTTCCAAGACGAACATAATACACCAAGTCATTCAGAACCAGTTCTCACTAAAATTAACATATCTAAGAATATAATATTCCTTTCCTTCTCCATTTCTTCTATATTAAAATAGACACAGCAAGCTTTAATCTGATAACTTACTCAATTTGAAATTCCTTTTATTCAATTGTTCGTGATTTTTCAAATACACGCCACTGTTTCTGACCGAAACTGTTTATTACAAAACATGATTATCACTACGAGCATATGCACGTCCGAGTGATCACGGATGTCGGTTATCGGTTTTCTTCGGTATTCTATCGAATACATAATATTTCATGTAAACTTTCAGAGAGATGTGAGATTTACTCACCATTTCAAACATATATTCGGAAGGGTACGGGATTACAGACCTTATTCGGAATATGTAACACGATACTCTCCGCGGCACCAACCATCCGAGTCTCTTATTACGAGGGATAGGTGTTCGATTGGCCCTCGATAAAGTACTTGAGTCCTAGAAGTGATTAACACAAAAACAATGTTAGCCACACCTTATTCGGCTTGAGAAAGAATCACCACAATACACCCCCTTCACCTATATACTGTTTGGAAGAAAAGAAAAAGAAATGAAAAGAGGAATATACGATCACTTACCGATTTGATTAAGAGGAGATTGTCCAACATGAAAGGAAAAGAACGGTGAAGAAGTAAGGTGTAATAGGTTCAGCTATGGAGAGAATTGAACAATGATATTCGGCTATCAAGGAAGAAAAGAATATGACCTTTCAAGATGGTATGGTTTCGGCACAAAGAGGAGAAACTTGGGAAAGAATAGAGATGATATCAATTTGGTCTAGAAGAAATGACCAAACCAAAATAAAAATTTACCTATTACACAAAACACATTCGGCTAGGAGAGGAAATATGGAGAGAAAAGTTTTTGAGAGAACACAAAAATGACCAAAAGAGAATGTGCCCAACTAGCACCTAATCCTACCAAAAGCCTTCAAAAATTCGGCCACCCCCTAGCCCCAAAACCGTCCAAGTACATGGACACAAAGTCAAAATTTAGTCATCCCAAAGTTTCCAAAGTATCACCCTTGTTTCAAGCCTTATGTCCCCCCTTACATGCCTTTTCCATATGATTCTTTTCCTTAAGTTCACTCTTGCCTTAATCCTTTAGCCAACTTGCCATAAACTAAAAGTCAACCTTCCAAAAATAAAGCTTGGCCGACACATGCTAGATGAGTGCAAAAATTTAAGTCACAAAAATGCATACCAAGTGATTCGAACCTCTTCCCTTCAAGTCCATCATGTGGCATCATATCCTTCTTACCAATAGCTCATTTATACAAGCACTTTACTCATTTATTTCTATAAGCCTTGATGCCACTTACAAACTCTCCTTAATAGGCTAATCACAAAATTTTGCTAAGGCCCAACTCGAACCCGGAACTTCATAGAAACCTCGTAACCTTCCAAATTCACTTAACTAATAAGTCCAATTTGCAATAATGCCATTCTCTTGTTCTCAAAATTTTAAACACTCCTACGCTCAAGGCCCATTGGGCCCAATCCTACTAGGCCCAATTTCAAGATGTTACAATTCTACCCTCCTTAAAGAAATTTCATCCTCGAAATTTCCAACCAACTACTAAATGCACCATTCAAAACACACCAATATGCTTTCGCTGCGCACTCTGACCTTAATAACACTAATGTACCTTTAACATAATATTGGATCCTCTTTCACACAACCGAACATCTAACCACAGTAGCAAACCATTATCTACCATTTATACCAAAAATTTTCTTACATTCAATCATCACTTCCAACCACAACGTACCTGACTTGATGGTGATGAAACAATCTCGATGTAACATCCTGAATTTTTAGGCCTATGCGTTTAATGGGTGAACATGTGTAATGAGTTAATTTAAGTGTTAGGGGTCCAAATTGGGCTCAGGCTTAGGCAGAGGCCTTGGTTAAAATTATCTGCTGGGCATTATAGGGCTTAAAAGGTGGTATCTGTGTTTAAAGTATCAAAATAGGCTTGTGGCCCAGTGGTCAGTGGCGCCACTTAGGGAGCAAGGAGGTGACGCCACACAAAGGAGTAAGGGGCCCAAATTTAAGTTTCATAGAGCCCAATTCTTTTAATTTACGTTAGCTAATTTTCGGCATTAGGGTTAGGTGGAGTGGACGGCAACAAGGCTCAAAATAAGAGGATTTATGTGAATGGGATAATGTAGATATTATAGTTGATAATATGGAAGATAAAGGAGAAAAGATAGGAATTATCTGCAAGGCTAAGTGGTGGCCGAATTTCAAACTCTGAGGGGGAGGAGAAATCGGTTTCTGATATGGCTAAGGAGTGCCGAAACTTTAAATAGTCAGGTGAGGGTTCTCTTCTTTATTTTTTGGCATTTAGGGTTTCCATCTTTTCTTTCTCTTATTCTCTGAGTAAAAGCTGAAATTCCTAACCCTATTCCCTCATCTTCACTTTGATTCAAAAGCCGAAACTCCATTGTTCTTTTCTCTTCTTTCTTCTAAAAGCCAAAACCTCATAATCCTTTTCTACATTCTTTTCTGTTGATCTTTGCTAAAGCCGAACCTACCTCTGGTCAGCCGAAATTCTCTTTTCTTCTTCCTGCCGATTTCTTCATTAAAAGCCGAATCTACATAGACTCATTCCTATCATCTTCTCTTCTGATATTCTCAAAAAGCCGGAATCTCTAAGGGGTAGTTAAATTCTTTGTGTTAAGGTGAGTGCCGATTTTCCTATCTCTTCAATCTCTCTTTTGGTTTTAAGAGACAAGGCCAAATGGCCACTTGGTTCTTAAGGCTGTCGATTAAGGCTAATATTTCCTCTCTTTTGCGTTGGGGCGGCATTCCGGGATTTAAAGGAAACCTGTTCGTTTAGATTTAAAAGCCGGAAATCGTTAGTCTCTAATTTCAGGATTTCAAGGTAAGGATTTCAATTCTCCTTAAGATGATTAACCGTTTTCTTTTCGTTAGTTGTGCCTTAACCTAATGTTTTGTTACCGGCTTCTGAACAACACCTTAGGCAGATAGCGGTGGTGTTGGCTACGGATAGCGTCGACTTAGAGGGTCTCGTTCTAACGGTAATCAGGTGTGTAGATCTCTAACACACTAATTAATCTGTACTAATATATGTTATGGGCTAAAAGCCAGAAAAAGGCTGTATAATTAATCTGTACTAAATATATGTTATGGGCTAAAAGCTGGAAAAAGGCTGTATAGTAATCTGTACTAAATATATGTTATGGGCTAAAAGCCGGAAAAAGGCTGTATAGACAGTCGTATTACCCAGAAAGGGTAGGCAAAGGATGTCAGGTACGTAATCATAGAAATCTCTCTATGTGTATCGATGTATGCGATAAACTGAAATCTCTTAGATAATACATTGTTTGATTCTGCATGTATGTATGCATGGGATGGGATTGATATGATGAAGGGGAAGAAGGTCGCATAGCGATCGGTGGCTTTGCCACATAGGTCATATAGTGATCGGTCTTTATGACAGGCAGCTCAGCTGTCGAAATGCTACAATGTATTATTAAGGTCGCATGGCGATCGGTGCCTTTGCCACATAGGTCACACAGTGATCGGTCTTTAAGACAGGCAGCACAGCTGTCGATATGGTGTGTAGCGGTTGGTGGGTTGATTGTAGAAATCCCCAAGGTGTGATGGTTGGTACGGGTTGGTGTGTGGAGGATGGAATTCTAGGATGGGCTGGGCTATTCATCATTTATTATTTATCATGTAATTATAATTGTTGCCTTTATTTTGGGCCAGGGCTCCTAATGTGTTTGTGGGCCCAAGCCTTTTATGTGTTTTCGAGATTTGCACACTGAGTCTTGGTGACTCTGTAACATCCTGAAAAGGGCCTATGCATTTTCGGTTTAATTGTACGAAATGACATGTCTTAAGTATTATGAATAAATTTTGAATATTTTTGGATACCCGGAAATGTATGGAAACGATTTAGAAATGAACATTTTGGAAACCTGAAAATGTATGGAAATGTTAAGTTTACAATGGAAAGTGAACATTTTTGGAAACTAGGAAATGATTTGGAAATGATTCAAAAGAGGAAAGTGAACATTTCTGGAAACTTGGAAATGTAAGGAAATGTCAAGTTTAAAGAGCCAAACGAAAATTTTTGGAAACTTAGAAATACTTAGAAATGTCGCGTTTTAAAGTTCAAAAAGAGGAAACTAAGGCAAGGTGGCCTTAAGAAAATTTATAGGAGGAATTTGACACATAAACAGGCTTGGAAAAGTGGCCTGAAGATATCACTTAGGGCCTCTAGAAATGGCACCACATGCAAGGGTGTTGGGCCTGAGTTCGAGTCACATGGGAAGTAAATAAAAGAAGTTTTATTTTTGCTTCTAGATGCACAGAGGTGGACCGCACAAGGCTTGCAACAGAGGAGTTTATCCTCTTTAAAATTCGGCTAATAAGGATAAATAATGGATTTTTTTTATTTTAGATTATTTTTTAAGGAGATAAATGTTGGATAACTTCTTTATTTTGTAATAATTAAAGGATAAAGCTATCAAATAAAGAAGAGTGGTGGCCAAGTAAGGGATTCTAAGGGATAAATTCGGCTATAAAAGGAAGAACATAGGGCTACTCATCAATTTTCTTCCTCCTCTTTCTCTGTCGAATTCCCTAGCCTCTCTTCTCTCCTCTTTTTCTTTTGTCTAGCCGAATTCCTCTTCACCCTTAGTTCCCCTTGCCGATTTTCTTTAAGATCATATCCCTTCTCTTCTCATAGTTTTCTTTCAAAAGCCGAAACTAGGTAATTATTAGAACCTAGCCGATTGTTCACTAAAGCCAAAGCCGAATCTTTGTTGTGACAGAAGGGTGTTGCCGATTTCATCCATAGAGGTAAGATCAACTGTTATTTGATTTCCAATCTCTCCTTTTTAGCCGAAATATAGGAATCTAACTCCTTTAGGATTCCATGGCCGAAACTTTGAAGGTCCTTTTTGGATTTCGGCAGCTGTCGACTACAAGGAAGAATATTTCGGGATTTCTAAGATTAAGGTAAGACATTTGATATTCGGCCATAGGCCATTTAATGATGATTAAGTGTAACATCCCCAAACCCGGCCCATTCGCTACGACCGAATCTGGTTATGTCACTGGGGAAAGTCGGATGAAAATCTTTATTAACTTAGCATAAAGCATGAAAGAATTCAATTTTTGAAAACCATGTTCATTTAAAGCAATATGCAAACTTTAGAAGTTACAAATTGTCTGAAAATACTTTATTAAACATACTTTATAAATAGGGTACTGGAATTAAAACCATTTTCACATAGAAATCCAAATCAGATAAACCATGGTTAAAGTAATACCAAAATAATAAAATGGCCTTTATTACAACCCAATAATTCAAATAAAGTACTTATATCAAAACCAAGCATAAAATATTAAATCATCATCTTCGGCATGGGCCACCTTGTCTTCTCCGATCCCGGTCCAGCTTTATGCAATACCTGAAATGGTTAAAGGAAAAAGGTGAGTCACCAAGACTCAGTGTGCAACCCTTTTTCCCGGATTAGCAAAACATCATATGCAAACATAACATAATCATCATGCATCCAATTAATATGCACCCACTCCTAACCATCCATTCACCTTTTCTACCCCATGTGGTACCAAACCACTGGTGGTGCCAAACCACTGGTGACATATAGTCACAATGTGTTACCAAAACACTGGTGTCCCAAAGACACAATATCCGTCAATGTGGTACCAAACCACTGGTGTCCCAAAGACACAATGTGCTACCAAAGCACTGGTGACCGAAGTCACGAATCCAATGATGGGGCCAACCCATCGTGTGATACCAAATCACTAGCAGACGATCCCATACCTCAAGTGGGGCCAACCCACGGTGGTCAAACCACAGGGACAAGTCACAATGAGGTGCCAAACCTCTGGTGTCCCAAAGACACAATGTGCTACCAAAGCACTGGTTACCGTAGTCACAAATCTGGTGATGGGGCCAACCCATCGTGTGATACCAAATCACTGGCGTCAATCCCGTATCTCACAAGTGGGGCCAACCCACGGTGGTGTTAACCACAGGGACGAGACGCTGAGGTACCAAACCTCTGGAGGTGCCAAACCTCTGGTGACCCAAAGTCACAAAGTGTGTTACCAAAACACTGGTGCTCGTCAGCACAAAATATCACTGCCCCCTCCTCTCATATCACCCATCATCATACCAACTCATGTATAGTATTCAAAATCATGCAAACATGTTTAACGTTGCATCTCATAGCACATACATCATAAATCATGACATCATGTATCAATAACAGTACTCATAATGAAACGGACTTACCTGAATCCGTGCACATACCCCATAGGGTATCATATCACTCAACCATACTGTTTCGGTTTTACCAATCAATCAGTTTATCAAACATATACAAAGCAAGAAGTGTGTTAGTTTACACACCTGGTTACTAATGCGACTATCAAATCCCGTAGATCAAGATGTAACGCACTAGATCCCCCTTCCTTAACACTTTTCGAGCACTAGCCACAACCCGAGATATGCGAGATCAAGCCTTCCCCTACAATCGGCCAAAACTAAACAACATAATCATGCTAATCAACCTCTAAGGGTATAATCGTAATTTTACCTACTAAGGGTATTTTCGTAAATTCACAACTAAAATGGCCTTTTCAAAGGCCTAATGTCACCACTAGCGACTCAGCTACCATTTCCGGTTGTACCGGACGATTGGGCCTAAAACCCAATTTCGGCCCATCCGGGCCCACACGCTCGTGTGGCCCACCTAACACGAATCTAGCCACGTATATAACTTTCACCTAGTCTAGTTCAACATATACTAACCAATCATGCAATTTACTCATATGGGCCCACTGGCCCATTGGGCCCACTTCGGCCCATCGAGGCCCAAGCAGCCCCAACCCACGAGAATACTACTGATGGCCTCAACTATCGCGTCGAAGCCCCACACATGCGCTCGCACGCTCGTGTGGCTACTAATGCCGTGTAACCGGCATTTCGGCATTTGCCGCTCTACAGCTAGAGTAGAGAGAGTTACACACCTGATAGGACTCTGGGGCTAATCCGCGCTCCGACCACTCTTGTGCCCAAACGCCCTCCAAGATGTGTTTACTCTCCTCCTAGGATGCTCCTTATATAGCTAGCTCTTTACCTTCCTTCTTTGTGTCTTTCCGATGTGGGATCCCTTCGTCAGTAGAGTTTAAATTCAACTGAAACTCTTGTCGTCCAATCTGCAAAATAAATACTCCCTTGCTTCTCATGAGATTCGAACCCAGGCTCCCTTGCAACATAATCCACGCCGCTAACCACTTGGCCACAAGCTCCTCTTGTGTCTTAAACCATGCGCAACTAAATATAAACTATGGGCCAAATTCTAAGGTCCAAGCAAAAAGAAACCAAAATGCAAAAGCCAAGACTTGAACCTTGGACCTCCTTCCTTCCCTTGTGGCGTCACTCCCTTGTCCCCTAAGTGGCGTCACTTTGCCACTACACCACACACTCCTTTTGTGTTATTTTCTCCATATTTTATTCTTAAGGCATATCTGCCAACTTCCAGGGTTTTTTTTCACCTAAAACCAAAATTTCCCCAAAGCCAATATTTGATCCCGGGACTTCATAGAAGCCCTCTAACCTTCCAAAATCACTTATCCAATGGGTCTAACTAGCATTTAAGCCGATCTCTTGTTCTCCAAAAATTTAGACGCTACTACGCCTAAGGCCCATTGGGCTCAATTCTCCTAGGCCCAATTTTGGGATGTTACAAATCTACCCTCCTTAAAGAAATTTCGTCCTCGAATTTCCAACTAACTAACAGTCGCACATCCTAACCTACCACACTACGCTCTTGCTGCGCACTCTGATCTTAATAAAGCTGTCATTCCACCTTGACTACGTCCGCGACAACCACGTCCCCTAGAACTCATATCTAGCGTCGCGATTTAATCTGATTAAAAGTTTTATGCATTAGAAATTTTGTTCCACTGTTTTATCCACGAGCAAATTTTATGAACAGAAGTTTCTGGGAGTCGTTCTTTCGAGCAATCAAAGTTTCATCTCAAGTTTTCTGTTCTAATTCAAACATTCACATACTTCACTAAAGACACATTCATTCATCCATGTCACTTTCTTGAGCATTCCCAACCCAGGGGTAATTTCGACATTTTCCTATAGGGGTATTTCGGTAATAACTCAGGGTCAATTTGAAAATAGTTTTCAAATTAAAGATATTTCAAAGTTTACAAAATCTCAGGGGTCATCTTGAAAAATTTGTTTTTCAAACCAGATGTGTTGTAACAATTTCAGAAATCGGGGTTATTTCAGTAATTGGGGACGTTAAGGGCATTTTCGTAAATTTCCCAAATCAGGATATCTCGATATTTGTAAAACAGAAGTTTTTGATATTTTCATAATGTAAGAACATTTTAGTAAAAATCGAGGGAATTATGAAAATTTTGAAACCAAGTGCATTTTGGTAATTTTGTTCATCAGGGGTAATTTTGTAAATTTTCAAATCAGGGTATCTTGAAAATAGCATTTTTGTATACTTTTGCAAAGTAGGGAAATTTTATTAAAATTGGAGTTAAACCGGAAATCTTGAAAGTCAGGGCCATTTTAGTAATTTTGCCACTAGGGGCATTTTGGAAATTTTGGTAAAACGAGAAAACGTCTTTCAAAATCAGATTTAGGGTTTACAAACCAAAGGGGTAAGTTTGAAAATTTTAAAACTAAGGGTTTTTAAAACAGTAAGGCTAATCCCTTTCGGGTTTTAATACTTGGTTTAGCCTATGAACAAGTCTTCTTGGTTAAGGTGAACCGTAGCTACGCACTAGGTAGGATTCGAGTAAAGAGGAGGTGAGTCGCTAGGACTGCTTAAATACCAAGCTCTTACTGAATACCAGTCCTCAACATGCGTACAGTGGTTGCCACACCTTAACTCGGTGACTTACTTCACAGGTTTGTTTAGTAGCCTTAAGTCTTATGCATGTGTTTGAGTAGACTAGTCCTAGGGTTCAACAGATCCTAGTATTCTAATCTACGAGCCCAAACTAAGCCCAAATCAATTCATACAAACAGATCACTTCAAGAGAGTCCGAAGTACTTACCTGGTGGACTTCGGGTCGGAGGTACAGGTGCCATGCCAGAATAACCTGAAAAGTTTCTTAAAAACCCATATTGCAAAAACCCATTTTGAAAACTGTTTCGGGCCCAAAACCCTCAAAGCCGAGTTTTGAACCGGGCTCTGATACCAAACTGTAACATCCCCAAACCCGGCCCATTCGCTACGACCGAATCTGGTTATGTCACTGGGGAAAGTCGGATGAAAATCTTTATTAACTTAGCATAAAGCATGAAAGAATTCAATTTTTGAAAACCATGTTCATTTAAAGCAATATGCAAACTTTAGAAGTTACAAATTGTCTGAAAATACTTTATTAAACATACTTTTATAAATAGGGTACTGGAATTAAAACCATTTTCACATAGAAATCCAAATCAGATAAACCATGGTTAAAGTAATACCAAAATAATAAAATGGCCTTTATTACAACCCAATAATTCAAATAAAGTACTTATATCAAAACCAAGCATAAAATATTAAATCATCATCTTCGGCATGGGCCACCTTGTCCTCTCCAATCCCGGTCCAGCTTTATGCAATACCTGAAATGGTTAAAGGAAAAAGGTGAGTCACCAAGACTCAGTGTGCAACCCTTTTTCCCGGATTAGCAAAACATCATATGCAAACATAACATAATCATCATGCATCCAATTAATATGCACCCACTCCTAACCATCCATTCACCTTTTCTACCCCATGTGGTACCAAACCACTGGTGGTGCCAAACCACTGGTGACATATAGTCACAATGTGTTACCAAAACACTGGTGTCCCAAAGACACAATATCCGTCAATGTGGTACCAAACCACTAGTGTCCCAAAGACACAATGTGCTACCAAAGCACTGGTGACCGAAGTCACGAATCCAATGATGGGGCCAACCCATCGTGTGATACCAAATCACTAGCAGACGATCCCATACCTCAAGTGGGGCCAACCCACGGTGGTCAAACCACAGGGACAAGTCGCAATGAGGTGCCAAACCTCTGGTGTCCCAAAGACACAATGTGCTACCAAAGCACTGGTGACCGTAGTCACAAATCTGGTGATGGGGCCAACCCATCGTGTGATACCAAATCACTGGCGTCAATCCCGTATCTCACAAGTGGGGCCAACCCACGGTGGTGTTAACCACAGGGACGAGACGCTGAGGTACCAAACCTCTGGAGGTGCCAAACCTCTGGTGACCCAAAGTCACAAAGTGTGTTACCAAAACACTGGTGCTCGTCAGCACAAAATATCACTGCCCCCTCCTCTCATATCACCCATCATCATACCAACTCATGTATAGTATTCAAAATCATGCAAACATGTTTAACGTTGCATCTCATAGCACATACATCATAAATCATGACATCATGTATCAATAACAGTACTCATAATGAAACGGACTTACCTGAATCCGTGCACATACCCCATAGGGTATCATATCACTCAACCATACTGTTTCGGTTTTACCAATCAATCAGTTTATCAAACATATACAAAGCAAGAAGTGTGTTAGTTTACACACCTGGTTACTAATGCGACTATCAAATCCCGTAGATCAAGATGTAACGCACTAGATCCCCCTTTCTTAACACTTTTCGAGCACTAGCCACAACCCGAGATATGCGAGATCAAGCCTTCCCCTACAATCGGCCAAAACTAAACAATATAATCATGCTAATCAACCTCTAAGGGTATAATCGTAATTTTACCTACTAAGGGTATTTTCGTAAATTCACAACTAAAATGGCCTTTTCGAAGGCCTAATGTCACCACTAGCGACTCAGCTACCATTTCCGGTTGTACCGGACGATTGGGCCTAAAACCCAATTTCGGCCCATCTGGGCCCACACGCTCGTGTGGCCCACCTAACACGAATCTAGCCACGTATATAACTTTCACCTAGTCTAGTTCAACATATACTAACCAATCATGCAATTTACTCATATGGGCCCACTGGCCCATTGGGCCCACTTCGGCCCATCGAGGCCCAAGCAGCCCCAACCCACGAGAATACTACTGATGGCCTCAACTATCGCGTCGAAGCCCCACACATGCGCTCGCACGCTCGTGTGGCTACTAATGCCGTGTAACCGGCATTTCGGCATTTGCCGCTCTACAGCTAGAGTAGAGAGAGTTACACACCTGATAGGACTCTGGGGCTAATCCGCGCTCCGACCACTCTTGTGCCCAAACGCCCTCCAAGATGTGTTTACTCTCCTCCTAGGATGCTCCTTATATAGCTAGCTCTTTACCTTCCTTCTTTGTGTCTTTCCGATGTGGGATCCCTTCGTCAGTAGAGTTTAAATTCAACTGAAACTCTTGTCGTCCAATCCGCAAAATAAATACTCCCTTGCTTCTCATGAGATTCGAACCCAGGCTCCCTTGCAACATAATCCACGCCACTAACCACTTGGCCACAAGCTCTTCTTGTGTCTTAAACCATGCGCAACTAAATATAAACTATGGGCCAAATTCTAAGGTCCAAGCAAAAAGAAACCAAAATGCAAAAGCCAAGACTTGAACCTTGGACCTCCTTCCTTCCCTTGTGGCGTCACTCCCTTGTCCCCTAAGTGGCGTCACTTTGCCACTACACCACACACTCCTTTTGTGTTATTTTCTCCATATTTTATTCTTAAGGCATATCTGCCAACTTCCAGGGTTTTTTTTCACCTAAAACCAAAATTTCCCCAAAGCCAATATTTGATCCCGGGACTTCATAGAAGCCCTCTAACCTTCCAAAATCACTTATCCAATGGGTCTAACTAGCATTTAAGCCGATCTCTTGTTCTCCAAAAATTTAGACGCTACTACGCCTAAGGCCCATTGGGCTCAATTCTCCTAGGCCCAATTTTGGGATGTTACATTAAGTGTTAGAAATCAATCTAACATGTGCTTATAGGATTTTCGATAGCACTAAGAAAGCAAGGATCTATTTCGGGATTTGGATAATCATCAAATCGGCATCAAAGGTAAGTTTCAAGAATACAAATCCTACTAGGATTTGGTATTATAGCCGAATAGGATTTATGCTAAATAGTAAGTGATTAATGAAATGTAGGGATTAAGGATCTAAGCAGTAGATCAGATTTCGGGATCTCAAGGAATTTATTAAGCGAATCAGGTGTGTAATCCCCACTATTTTTTAATACGTTTTATGGCAATATTTAATATAAGTATGTATAAGAATGTGAATATGGCTAAGGTACCCTAATGTGGTACAAAGTACTCAGGTACGTTTCCTACTCCTACTAGGATTACGAAATATGTTATATTTTAACCTGTGAAAAGTGACATGAATGTGAATTTAAGTATGATATGCATGATATGAATAATATGGGGCATTTGGGTTATATGAAAAAGGGGAAGTGAATGTGATGACTTTGGTCTCACTATCTGAATGTGGTGACTTCGGTCACATTATCTGAATGTGGTGACTTCGGTTACATTATCTGAATGTGGTGTCTCATGACACAATTATTTAATCTGGTGGCTATGCCACGAATTTATATGGGCGATGAGCACGTCGACTGCAGCGACTGCCTTGATGGTGTGTAGCGGAAGGAGTGTTGACTTAGTAGTCCCACTGGTGTGCAGGTTGGTACGGGGATGTGTAGCGGATGGCATCTAGGTTTGGGTTCGGGGTTGCATCATTATCTTGAATTATTATGTGAACATGATATGTATGGTATGCCTAAATCTATTAAATTTTAGTGTTGATTACACATTGAGTCTGTTTGACTCACCCCGTTGGGGAATATTTTTCAGGTGATGAGTAGTAATGGACCGGGTCGGCAAGAGCTTAAAGGTTGCCATGCATAGCAGGAAATTACCATTTGGACTTTTATTTTATTTAAGTACTTTAATTTAAATTTTGGGAATTTTTGATGTAATAAGGCCTTAGATGAATTTTCTTTATTTCTTCTTACTTTTATTTATTTTGTTTACAAACTATTATTTATGGATCAAGTAAAATTATTTCAAAATAATAAACTCCAAAGTGTTTTGTCACCATAATTAAAAAGGGAGTTTTAATATAAAATTAATTCATTTTCAATTCAAGCCCAACCCAATAATAAGTTTTCTTTCAAAACAATATTTTTTTTAAAAATCGCACAAGTTTTTCCTAAGAAGCAAAAGAATTTTGAACCGGTTTATTTGAGGAACATACCAGATCCGGTCAAAGCTCGTGGGCCGGGTTTGGGGTGTTTCAGTTTGGTATCAGAGCCCAGTTTTAAAACTCTCGCCTGTGGGCTAAGGCCCAAAACGTTTTCAAATCGAGCCAAGTAAGCTTTATGGAAGTATTTCTGAAAATAGGCATGTTTTATGGCATGGCACCTAAGTCTCCGACCCGCAGTCCACCAGGTAAGTACCCCTAACCATCTGTGTGATTATGTGATTTATAGAAGGGTAGAAAAGGAATGGAACGTAGAATAGAATGATAGGTACTTGAACTCTAGGACTAGTCTACTCAAACACAAATACATAAGACTTAAGGACCACTAAACAAACCTATGGCTAAGTCAATCAAGTTAGGGTGTGGTAACCCCTGTGCGCATGTCTAGGATTGGATCCGGAAGAGCTTGGTATTTAAGGAGTCCTAGTGACTCACCTCCTCTTCGCAGGAATCCTACCTGGTGCGTAGCTTCGGTTCACCCTAACCCAAAGGTCGCAGTGGGTGTGGCAACCTCTGTGCGCATGTCTAGGAATGGTTTCAGTGGGAGCTTGGTACTTAAGCAGTCCATGTGACTCACCTCCTCTCCATTTGAATCCTGCCTGGTGCGTAGCTTTGGTTCACCCTGACCAAGAGGACTCGGTCATGGGCTAAATACAATGACTAAAACCCGAAAGGGAACTAGCCGTGTTTTTATGGAAACCCTAATTGTAAAACTCTTAAAAATCATATTTTCTTTAATTTGTGAAAACTATTTCTATAAAAAAAAATTCGAAAAAAATTTCTGAAATTTTAAAAATACCCCTAGTGGTAAAATTACAAAAATGCCCTTGGTTTATAAAATGTCCAACTACCCAATAGTTTTACCAAAAATTTCATTATTTTATAACAAGTCCAAAAACCCTAATTTGCAAAATATCAAAATACCTTGATTTTTGGAAAATTACAAAATTGCCCCTAACTTACAAAATTACCAAGATGACCCTGGTTGTCAAAATTTTACAACATCACCGTTTTGGAAAGTACAAGTCTCAAAAAGAACTCTCAAAGTTTTGCAAAGTTTGGAAATACCCTGGAAATATTAAACTTTACCAATTTACTCTGGTTTATTACCAAAATACTCCCAAGGTCCAAAATTACCGAAATACCCCCGAACTTCAAAATTTTCCAAAATACCCCGGGAATTCAAAATTTTCAAAATACTTTGTGACAAAATCACCAAGGAACTCTTTCTTTTGAAAAATTACGAAAATACCCCTGTAGGACAAATTACGACAATACCCTGGGTAGTGGAAAAACAACAACAATGAAAACTACAACGTTTCTTTGAATGAGCGAAGGTTCATAATTGTTTGATGGATGTATGAATGAATGGAAAGACTGTGTGCATGTATGAATATGAAAGAACCACTCCTAAAACTCTTTTCATAAAATTTCTTCGCGGATAATCAAGTGAAACAAAAGTACTAATTCATAAAACTTCTTAATCAGATCTCGACGTTAGAAATGAGCTCTAGAGGACGTGGTCGTCGTGGACGCGGTAGAGGAAGAATGACTAGGTCAGAACCCGTTAGATCGGGTCAAGGGTCTGATAATGAGGTACCACCGCCACCACCACCCCCAGCTGTTGGTGTTGAGCAGCAGGCTCAGACGGGGGAGGATGCTGTGTCGCAGGCTATGCTGAGAGTTTTGGAGTTGGTGGCTGGTGCAGGAGGAAATTCGGGAAATCGAAAGTCTGTACCTGAACGGCTTCGAGCTAATAGAGCCGAAATGTTTCGTGGAGTATCTGGTGTGGCACCCAGTACAGCTGAGCACTGGTTGGAAGCAACTGAGCGCATCATGGATGAGCTTGATCTGACCCCTGAGGAGAAGTTAAAAGGAATGGTGGCACTGTTACGCGATGAAGCGTATCAATGGTGGCTAACTGTGCGGGACAGTGCCACAGCTGAGGATCTGACTTGGGAATATGTTAAGGAAGCGTATCAAAAGAAGTATGTTGGAACCAGGTATACTGATGAGCAAAGGAAAGCATTTCTGGGGCTGGTTCAAGGGAACAAGTCCGTTGCGAAATATGAGGCTGAATTTCTGAGGTTTATCCGGTATGCTCGAGGAGTAGTGGCAACTGAGCATGAGCGCTGTGTCCATTTTGAGGACGGACTAAGGGATGATCTGAGATTGTTGATAGCACTGCATCAGGAGCGGGAATTTTCTACGTTAGTGGAAAAGGCTAAAGTGGCGGAAGGAATCAAGGATTCTACCAAGCAGGCTATGGACCGGAATAGGCCCAAAAGAAGTTTTGGATCGTCTGGAAAGGTTCAAAAGAGGCCTAGAGTTGATGGGCCGCGAAATCAGCAAGCTGGTACAGGATGGCAGTATCGCCCTTGTGATCATTGTGGAAAGAAGCACTTAGGGGAGTGTTGGAGAAAGACGAGAGGATGTTTTAAGTGTGGGTCCAAGGACCATATGCTCAAGGATTGTCCTAAGAAATCAAATGAAAGTCGACCAGCAGCTCAGAATGTTAATCAGGCTGGTAGAGGAGGACAGCAGCCTCAACGAGGTCGTGGTTCGAATAACAGAGGTAATGGTGCTGGCAGAGGACATGGAACACAGGGCAGAGGTGCTGCTAATGTTGAGGCAAGGCAACCGGGTTTGGTTTATGCGGTTCGCCGGAAAGAGGATGAAGACGCGCCGGATGTTATAACCGGTACGTTCTTTATTTACGGCAAGCCTTATTTTGCTCTGATTGATGTGGGCTCGACCCATTCTTATGTTGCATGTAGTGTAGTGGAAACACTAGGCCTAGACTCTGAACTTTCTGATAGGCAGATGACTGTGTTAAGCCCATTAGGCCAAACTATAGTAGTGGATAAGATCTTTCGGAATGTACCCCTAGAGATTCAGGGAGTGAACTTTCGGGCTGACTTAATGGAACTACCCTTTGGGGAGTTTGAACTCATACTTGGAATGGACTGGCTAGTAGAGCACCGAGCCGTGTTGGATTGTGCGGCTAAACGTATGGAACTAAGGACTTTGGAAGATGAAGTAGTAGTGATGATCGGAGAAAGGAGAAACTACCTGTCTAACGTAGTTTCGGCGTTGAAGGCAGAGAAAATGGTTAGGAAAGGGTGCAAGGCGTTCCTAGCCTTCGTAAGTGCGTTGGGTGGAAAGGAAGAAGGTATCGGTGGAGTTAGAACTGTAAGGGATTTTGAAGATGTGTTTCCGGAGGAATTACCAGGAATACCCCCAGATAGGGAGGTGGAATTTGGAATAGACTTGCTGTCGGGAACAACTCCTGTGTCAATTGCCCCGTATCGAATGGCACCAAAGGAGTTGGTTGAGCTCAAGGCTCAAATCCAAGAATTGTTGGATCATGGGTCCATTCGACCCAGTGTGTCTCTATGGGGAGCACCGGTCCTGTTTGTAAAGAAGAAGGACGGAACTATGCGGATGTGCATAGATTACCGTCAGTTGAATAAGCTGACCATTAAGAACAAGTATCCCTTGCCAAGGATCGATGATTTGTTCGATCAGCTGAAGGGAGCCGCAGTATTTTCAAAGATAGAATTAAGGTCGGGATATCATCAATTGAAGGTAAAAGAGGCAGATATCCATAAGACAGCCTTTAGGACAAGGTACGGCCATTTCGAATTTGTGGTAATGCCGTTTGGGTTGACGAACGCTCCAGCCGCGTTCATGGATATGATGAACCGAGTTTTCCAACCCTACTTGGATAGGTTCGTCGTGGTGTTCATCGATGATATCTTGGTGTACTCTAAGTCTGAAGAGGAGTATGATGAGCATCTCCGAGTTGTGCTACAAATGCTAAGGGAGAAGAAGCTCTATGCCAAATTCAGCAAGTGTGAATTTTGGCTTAAGGAGGTGGCGTTCTTAGGACATGTGGTATCCGCAGAGGGAATAAGAGTGGATCCTAGGAAGATCGAAGCAGTGTTGGATTGGAAACCACCTAGGTCCGTGGCTGAGATCTAAAGTTTCTTGGGTTTGGCAGGCTATTACAGAAGGTTCGTGGAAGGGTTCTCGTCAATAGCCGCGCCTTTGACAAAATTGCTAAGGAAGGAAGTACCCTTTGAATGGACTGATAAGCAACAGGAAAGCTTTGAAAAGCTTAAGAGAGTGTTGACGGAAGCTCCAGTGTTAATTCAGCCGGAGGCAGGAAAGGATTTTGTGGTATACTGTGACGCTTCTCACACGGGATTAGGCTGTATGCTAATGCAAGAAGGAAAAGTAGTCGCTTATGCGTCTCTACAGTTAAGGCCGCATGAGGTTAACTACCCAACCCATGACTTGGAATTAGCAGTAGTGGTTTTCGCCCTTAAGGTGTGGAGGCACTATCTCTATGGAGAAAGGTCGGTGATCTACACAGACCACAAGAGCCTTTCTGTTGACTCAGAAGGAGTTGAACTTGAGGCAACGAAGGTGGGTGGAGCTGTTGAAGGATTATGATTGCTCGATAGAGTACCACCCAGGCAAGGCGAATGTAGTAGCTGATGCCCTAAGTCGGAAGGTTGTGTCGGATCTAAGGGCTATGTTCGCACACTTAAGTTTGTATGATGATGGAAGCCTGTTGGCAGAATTGCAAGTCAAGCCCACGTGGTTGAATGAGGTGAAAGGGGGACAGTTGGCTGATAAGGACCTAAGTGTTAAGTTACAGCAAGTACAGAACGGAGAATTAAAGGATTATGGTGTTAATGATGAAGAAGTATTGTGTTACAAAGGAAAAGTCTGTATGCCGAGGGACGAGGAGTTAAGACAAAGAATTCTTCGGGAGGCACATAGTAGCCCTTATGGTATGTATCCCGGAGGCATTAAGCTGTATAGAGATCTAAGGGAACAATTTTGGTGGCCTGATCTTAAACGGGAAGTGACTGAATTCGTGGGAAAATGTCTGACGTGTCAGTAAGTTAAGGCTGAACACCAAGTTCCATCGGGATTACTTCAGCCAATCGAGATTCCACAATGGAAGTGGGAGAGAATTACCATGGACTTCGTTAGTGGGCTTCCCCTTTCGCCTACTAAGAAGGACTCGGTATGGGTGATAGTGGACCGTTTGACCAAGTTCACGCACTTCATCCCGATAAGAGTTGACTATTCTCTTCAGAAGCTGGCCAAGTTATATGTGGCGGAAATTGTAAGGTTGCATGGAGTGCCGGTGTCAATTATTTCGGATAGAGACCCAAGGTGTATGTCTCGGTTTTGGAGGGCACTTCATCAAGCTTTAGGCACACCACGGCTTTTCATCCACAATCAGACGGGCAGTCTGAACGGGTTATACAAGTGTTGGAGGATATGTTGAGAGGCTGTGTGATGGATTTCCGAGGAAGTTGGGAAGATTACTTGCCTTTAGCTGAGTTCACCTACAACAACAGCTATCAGGCTAGCATTCGGATGGCACCATATGAAGCGTTGTATGGTCGGAAGTATAGAACTCCTACTTGATGGACTGAGTTAGGAGAACGTCGAGTTTTGGGTCCAGAGTTAGTGGCAGAGACTGAAGAAAAGGTTGGGATAATCAGGGCACGGTTAAAGGAAGCCTCTGATAGGCAGAAGTCGTACGCCGACCTTAAGCGAAAGGAAATAGAGTTTGAAGTGGGAGACCAAGTGTTCCTTAAGGTTTTGCCTTGGAAGAAGGTGATGAGGTTTGGTCGCAGAGGGAAGTTAAGCCCAAGGTTTATAGGGCCCTATCGAGTACTGAAGCGAGTTGGGCCAGTAGCATACCAATTGGAGTTGCCACCAGAGTTACAGCAGATGCACGACGTATTCCATGTATCCATGCTACGTCGTTATCGATCCGATCCGTCTCATGTGGTACCAGTTGAAGAAGTGGAGCTAAGGCCAGACTTATCCTACGAGGAAGAGCCGATTCAAATATTGGAACGTGATGTGAAAGTGTTACGGAGGAAGTCAGTTCCTCTAGTCAAAGTGTTATGGCGCAATCATGGATCGGAAGAAGCTTCGTGGGAACCAGAAGAGACAATGCGACAGCAATACCCTCAATTATTTTAGCTAGGAAATTTCGAGGACGAAATTATTTTAAGGGGTAGAACTGTAACATCCTGAAAAGGGCCTATGCATTTTCGGTTTAATTGTACGAAATGACATGTCTTAAGTATTATGAATAAATTTTGAATATTTTTGGAAACCCGGAAATGTATGGAAACGATTTAGAAATGAACATTTTGGAAACCTGAAAATGTATGGAAATGTTAAGTTTACAAATGGAAAGTGAACATTTTTGGAAACTAGGAAATGATTTGGAAATGATTCAAAAGAGGAAAGTGAACATTTCTGGAAACTTGGAAATGTAAGGAAATGTCAAGTTTAAAGAGCCAAACAAAAATTTTTGGAAACTTAGAAATGACTTAGAAATGTCGAGTTTTAAAGTTCAAAAAGAGGAAACTAAGGCAAGGTGGCCTTAAGAAAATTTATAGGAGGAATTTGACACATAAACAGGCTTGGAAAAGTGGCCTGAAGATATCACTTAGGGCCTCTAGAAATGGCGCCACATGCAAGGGTGTTGGGCCTGAGTTCGAGTCACATGGGAAGCAAATAAAAGAAGTTTTATTTTTGCTTCTAGATGCACAGAGGTGGACGGCACAAGGCTTGCAACAGAGGAGTTTTATCCTCTTTAAAATTTGGCTAATAAGGATAAATAATGGATTTTTTTTATTTTAGATTATTTTTCAAGGAGATAAATGTTGGATAAATTCTTTTATTTTGTAATAATTAAAGGATAAAGCTATCAAATAAAGAAGAGTGGTGGCCAAGTAAGGGATTCTAAGGGATAAATTCGGCTATAAAAGGAAGAACATAGGGCTACTCATCAATTTTCTTCCTCCTCTTTCTCTGCCGAATTCCCTAGCCTCTCTTCTCTCCTCTTTTTCTTTTGTCTAGCCGAATTCCTCTTCACCCTTAGTTCCCCTTGCCGATTTTCTTTAATATCATATCCCTTCTCTTCTCATAGTTTTCTTTCAAAAGCCGAAACTAGGTAATTGTTAGAACCTAGCCGATTGTTCGCTAAAGCCAAAGCTGAATCTTTGTTGTGACAGAAGGGTGTTGCCGATTTCATCCATAGAGGTAAGATCAACTGTTATTTGATTTCCAATCTCTCCTTTTTAGCCGAAATATAGGAATCTAACTCCTTTAGGATTCCATGGCCGAAACTTTGAAGGGTCCTTTTTGGATTTTGGCAGCTGTCGACTACAAGGAAGAATATTTCGGGATTTCTAAGATTAAGGTAAGACATTTGATATTCGGCCATAGGCCATTTAATGATGATTAAGTATTAGAAATCAATCTAACATGTGCTTATAGGATTTTCGATAGCACTAAGGAAGCAAGGATCTATTTCGGGATTTGGATAATCATCAAATCGGCATCAAAGGTAAGTTTCAAGAATACAAATCCTACTAGGATTTGGTATTATAGCCGAATAGGATTTATGCTAAATAGTAAGTGATTAATAAAATGTAGGGATTAAGGATCTAAGCAGTAGATCAGATTTCGGGATCTCAAGGAATTTATTAAGTGAATCAGGTGTGTAATCCCCACTATCTTTTAATACGTTTTATGGCAATATTTAATATAAGTATGTATAAGAATGTGAATATGGCTAAGGTACCTAATGTGGTACAAAGTACTCAGGTACGTTTCCTACTCCTACTAGGATTACGAAATATGTTATATTTTAACCTGTGAAAAGTGACATGAATGTGAATTTAAGTATGATATGCATGATATGAATAATATGGGGCATTTGGGTTATATGATAAAGGGGAAGTGAATGTGATGACTTCGGTCTCACTATCTGAATGTGGTGACTTCGGTCACATTATCTGAATGTGGTGACTTCGGTTACATTATCTGAATGTGGTGTCTCATGACACAATTATCTGGTGGCTATGCCATGAATTTATATGGGCGATGAGCACGTCGACTACAGCGACTGCCTTGATGGTGTGTAGCAGAAGGAGGGTTGACTTAGTAGTCCCACCGATGTGCAGGTTGGTACGGGGATGTGTAGCGGATGGCATCTAGGTTTGGGTTCGGGGTTGCATCATTATCTTGAATTATTATGTGGACATGATATGTATGGTATGCTTAAATCTATTAAATTTTAGTGTTGATTACACATTGAGTCTGTTTGACTCACCCCGTTAGGGAATACTTTTCAGGTGATGAGCAGTAATGGACCGGGTCGGCAAGAGCTTAAAGGTGGCCATGCATAGCAGGAAATTACCATTTGGACTTTTATTTTATTTAAGTACTTTAATTTAAATTTTGGGAATTTTTGATGTAATAAGGCCTTAGATGAATTTTCTTTATTTCTTCTTACTTTTATTTATTTTGTTTACAAACTATTATTTATGGATCAAGTAAAATTATTTCAAAATAATAAACTCCAAAGTGTTTTGTCACCTTAATTAAAAAGGGAGTTTTAATATAAAATTAATTCATTTTCAATTCAAGCCCAACCCAATAATAAGTTTTCTTTCAAAACAATTTTTTTTTTAAAAAATCGCACAAGTTTTTCCTAAGAAGCAAAAGAATTTTGAACCGGTTTACTTGAGGAACATACCAGATCCGGTCAAAGCTCGTGGGCCGGGTTTGGGTGTTTCAGACTCACCCTTTATTTTCCTTAACTCTTCAGATGAGCAGTAGATCGTGGACATGGGAGCCGAGACAGACTCGAGGGGCCATCAAGTTTTTATCTTTATAGATGATTTTAGTTTTTCTTTAAGTTTTTAATTGTGGGAATATTTATCTAATAAGGCCCCATATTTTATATTTAACTAAGTAGCTTTTTAAAATTTGCAACTTATGAGATTATGTCAAAGGTTTAATTATTCAAAATAATGATAATACAAGTTTTTTTTTTAATGTCATTTATTTATTCAAATATTGTCTAATTAACTTACGGTTTCCAAAACCAACAAAGCAAAAGTTTTCAATGTACAACCCGTAGCATACCAAATCTGGTCGAAACGTATGGGTCGAGTTTGGGGTGTTACACCCGAGCCTTATGCTCCTTAGACCCACATCTCAAGCATGCTCCTGACCTCCTCCAGCATTCTCCCGGATAACGCCTCTTGCAAAAATCACAAGCTAGAAAGTTCGGTCGTGCCTTGACATGCTTTACAGAATGAGATTACGACCTAAAAGAGCCGCGGTCTATTTTCTTCTTACAATCCACACACCCAACTCGAAGTGCTTCACCGATTCCTTTAACCTCCTCCAATATTTCCTTGACTATCTGAGTTAGCTCGACAACCCTAGCTCGATCATGAGATTCCGTCTCAACCACCGGTGATGCCAACGCCTCCCTTTTGGAAACATGCCTCGGTGCCGAAGATCTAGCCCTAGCACCTCGGCCTCTACCACGTCCACGTCTACCGCGTCCACGTCTTCTAGCGCTCATGTTCACCAAGTCAATTTAATCTTGATTACGAGTTTTATGAATCAATATACTATTCAATGTTTATTAAACGATGTTTTATGGAGTATAAGAGTAGAAGTTGTTTTCGCAAATCATATCTTAAAGTCTCAATCTCTATAGTTTCAACTCCTAAAGCTAACAGTTCTAGAGTATTCTATCTTGTAGAATTTTCTTAACACAGTCATAACACAATAATCATAATCATACAATGATAAAAGGTACTTACTTGACTTGGTGCCGGATACCCGTGGTGCCATACTTCCTTCAGAACATGCATTTATAATTTAAAATTCGAAACAATTTTGGAAACGTTTTTGAACCCAAACCACAACCGTGTTTTGAAACCTGACTCTGATACCATAAAATGTAACACCCCAAACCCGGCCTAGAAGTTAGGCCCAAATCTGGCCTGCCACATGGAAATGTTTTTCAAAACCATATTTGAAATTGTTAAAAACTTGTTTGAGAATTACAGCCTCTTTGTTAAAACCCAAAACACTTAAGCAATTATGTCTACGTGAAAACATAATTATCTTTAATAAACCTTTTTGGTTGCGAAAGCATATTTGAAATAAACGATTTACGAAAATGTGACGTTTGAAATGGAGTTGCAAAAACATCTTGAACCATTGCGGAAACGTTGATAAAATACAAGTATTTTTGAAAGATTGATTGATAAATCACAAATCAAGGAATTGAACTTTAAATCCGTGACTTTTGAAAATGTCGTTCATAATTTGAAAGAAAGTTCGAGTTAAATCATATTTGTAAAAGTTTATTTTGAAATCCATTTGTTAATCAATTTCGGAAAACCTTTATTTACGTTTTTAGAAAAATTCTCGTTTTAAACAATTTAAGAAAAATAACAAAAACATCTCAACCATAAAGCAAAAATAAAAATAGTTCAGAGGCCTTATTACAACTTAAACCAAAATAGCAAAATAATAAAATAAACGGAAATAGGAATCTAAAATTTAATAACACCATTTCTGAAGTATAGCCTCCACTGAGTCATCCATGGGCCCAAGTCCTCACCAAGGAGCATTACCTACAAGGGTTAAGAGAAAGGGGGGTGAGTTACAAGAACTCAGTGTGTAACCCACTTATCGTTGACCACTGGGCCAAAATCCATTAATCCATTATTTGGGCCAAAGCCCATTTACAATAATATGAATGTATCATATATATATAATATGCAAATGATATGAAATTCCCAAATCAAACCTAGTTTTCCATCCGCTACACACCACCTGTACCAACCAGCACACCTATGGGGATCAAGTCAACCCACCCCGCCAACACACCAATCACAGGCATTAAGCCATTTAATTCGCAGGCAAAATGCCATTTAAATCAATGATTCACAGGCCAGTGGCCATTAACACGCAGGCATTAAGCCATTTAATACAATATTTCGCAGGCCAGTGGCCATTAATACGCAGGCATTAAGCCATTTAAACTGGGCACGAAGCCTTCTTCTCTTCACCAAAATATCCCAACCCATGCAATCATGTATATACAATGCACAACAATTTATTCATATGATAATTTTAACTTCAGGCCCATATTAAAAAAAATTTGGCCCATTACACAATTTGGCCCATTTCACAATTTGGCCTATTAAGCAATATAACAAATCGGCCCATATAGCAATCTATCAAAACGACCCATTAAGCAATCTATCGAAATGGCCCATTAACACATGAGGTCCATATAGCAATCTATCAAAATGGCCCATTAAGCAATCTATCAAAATGTCCCATTAACACATGAGGCCCATATAGCAATCTGTCAAAACGGCCCATTAAGCAATCTATCGAAACGACCCATTAACACATGAGGCCCATATATCACTTTTTATCATAGTAGCCCATTAAGGGCAATTTCGTAACTTGGCCCGTAAGGGCATTTTCATAATTCGGTAATCATACCCACTAAGGGTAATTTGGTAATTTACCCTCTAAGGGTATGATGGTAATTTCGCAACCTAGGCTTAATTACTAATTTGGGGCATAAAATTGAAACTGTCCATCTGCGTCATACTGACTACACTGACTATAACTTGAGTTAGAAAACTCGAAATCTAAATCCGTAAATTTTCCTTGAAACTAGACTCGTATATCTTTCTACTATAATTTTTCCAGAATTTTTAGCTTAACCATTTAGTACAGTTTATTCCTTAAATTTTTCCTTGTTTCACTATCCAACGATTCTGACCTCTCTTACCTTAATCTCAAATATCTTATTGTACACTTTTCATCTACTGCTCCCACTTATTTCTGTTGAAAATAGGTTCACTAAGGAATGCATACATATCAATTATAACTCTTAATTCACTTTGTACAATTTTATATGATTTTTACAAGTCAGAACAGAATACCCCAAAGTCATTCAGAACCAGTCTCACTAAAATTAACATATCTCAGAATATAATATTCCTTTTCCTTCTTCGTTTCTTCCATATTAAAATAGACACAGCAAGCTTTAATCTGATATCTTACTCACTTTGAAATTCCTTTTATTCAATTGTTCGTGATTTTTCAAATACACACCACTGTTTCTGACCGAAACTGTTTTATTACAAAACATGATTATCACTACGAGCATACGCACGTCCGAGTGATCACGGATGCCGGTTATTAGTTTTCTTCGGTATTTCTACCGAATCACATAATATTTCATGTGAACTTTCAAAGAGATGTGAGATTTACTCACCATTTCAAACATATATTCGAAAGGGTACGGGATTACACACCTTATTCGGAATCCGTAACACGATACTCTCCGCGGCACCAACCATCCGAGTCTTTTATTACGAGGGATAGGTGTTCGATTGGCCCTCCGGTAAAGTACTTCTAGTCCTTAGAAGTGATTAACACAAAAACAATGTTAGCCACACCTTATTCGGCTTGAGAAAGAATCACCACAATACACCCCCTTCACCTATATACGGTTTGGAAGAAAAAGAAAAAGAAATGAAAAGAGGAATATACGGTCACTTACCGATTTGATTAAGAGGAGATTGTCCAACATGAAAGGAAAAGAAACAGTGAAAAAGTACGGTGTAATAGGTTCGGCTATGGAGAGAATCGAACAATGATATTCGGCTATCAAGGAAGAAAAAAAATATGACCTTTCAAGATGGTATGGTTTCGGCACAAAGAGGAGAAACTTGGGAAAGAATAGAAGATGATATCAATTTGGTCTAGAAGAAATGACCAAAACCAAAACAAAATTTACCAATTGCACAAAACACATTCGGCTAGGAGAGGAAATATGGAGAGAAAAGTTTTTGAGAGAACACAAAAATGACCAAAAGAGAATGTGCCCAACTAGCACCTAATCCTACCAAAAGCCTTCAAAAATTCGGCCACCCCCCTAGCCCCCAAAATCGTCCAAGTACATGGACACAAAGTCAAAATTTAGTCATCCCAAAGTTTCCAAAGTATCACCATTGTTTCAAGCCTTATGTCCCCCCTTACATGCCTTTTCCATATGATTCTTTTCCTTAAGTTCACTCTTGCCTTAATCCTTTAGCCACCTTGCCATAAACTAAAAGTCCAACCTTCCAAAAATAAAGCTTGGTCGACACATGCTAGATGAGTGCAAAAATTTAAGTCACAAAAATGCATACCAAGTGATTCGAACCTCTTCCCTTCAAGTCCATCATGTGGCATCATATCCTTCTTACCAATAACTCATTTATACAAGCACTTTACTCATTTATTTCTATAAGCCTTGATGCCACTTACAAACTCTCCTTAATAGGCTTAATCACAAAATTTTACTAAGGCCCAACTCGAACCCGGAACTTCATAGAAACCTCGTAACCTTCCAAATTCACTTAACTAATAAGTCCAATTTGCAATAATGCCATTCTCTTTTTCTCAAAATTTTAAACACTCCTACGCTCAAGGCCCATTGGGCCCAATCCTACTAGGCCCAATTTCGGGATGTTACAAAATCTAAACACTTAAATTGTAAAATAGTTGTATTTATTCTTTTAAAAAAATCTTAATAAATTTCCCATAAACATTAGTAGTTGTTGATATAGAATTTCCCAAAAAGCTATTTTAGAACATGGATAACAAGTTAAAGAAGTGGGAGTGGATGTTAATTATGGAGTAACACATATTTGGGGGGACTTAATAGAAAAAAAGAGTTTAAATTATTAGATTTAAATTGAAATTAACCAGTATATTAAAAAACTTTGTAGTTCTTGTCCAAATTCGGACATATTATTATTATTGCTAAAATACATCTAATAAATGCAAATGGATTCTCATTACCATTTGTGTAGAATTCCTAGTTGGCATTTATTATGTAATTGCTGTTTCGAAATTATTTTTTTTAAAAATACCTCGCAAATGTTTTTTTTAAGGGTATTTACCAAAAAAACATTAAGTAAATTTATTAGTTAAGTTATTGCTTATAGATATATACTAATTTAAAATTTTTAAATCATTTGAATTTTGTGTTTTTAAGTTTTTCCCGTGTAAATTATGTATGAATTTTTAATTCAATATTTATTTTAATTTAAGACTCTATATGTTATCCTATTCAAAATTTATAATTTACAATTTTTAGAAGTGATTAAAAGCTTTTTAATTAAAATATTAAATATTGAGCCATTGGTGGTATATGCACACCTTTTTAATGTAACAATTTATAAGAATTTATTGACAAAAAACTATTTATCAATTAATTGATTCTGAGCTGGCATTGACCATGTTTTTAAAATTTTGGGTCCACTATTTGTGAAATGTTACCTTTTCTTACTCATTTCTTTCTTTTATTGTCTCTATGGTTTTTTTTAAGGTGAATTTTCCCATTTATGTCCTAAATTATTTTAAGCTTAACTTTTTTTAAAAAAATATCATTCGAATGGAGCGATAAAAGATTTATATTAAAAATTTCTCATTTAAATGAGTATAATATTATACAATTTTTATATGTATTTATTTAATTTGATAATCGTATTTTATACTCTATTAATATATACGCATATATTTTTCCATTCTCAATGAGAAAATTTATTCTCCTTTTAGTTGTATGTAAAATGTTTTAGAATAAGTCAATTTTATCACAAATTAACAATTTACTCTCAATATCTTGAACAATATGACAAACTCAATTGTTCTATTTATCAAAATTGCAAGAACTAAACTCAGAACAAAAACAAAATTTTATTTAAAATTTTAATAAAAATTGAGTTTTCAACACTAATTAAAGGATGAGTAATTTTGCAAATAATCAACAAAATGATGATAATTTAGATAAAAAAAAACTCAGATTTTAGCAATGTAATGATGAGAAACAAATTACCTATTAAAATTTTCAATAACCCACATAGTTGCTTCAGCTATGCTTGGTTCAATAACATTGCCAATAGGTTGTTTCTTCATTATCATCATTTCAATTTTGTTTTTGTTGTTGATGCCATTGCCACTTGATTCATCCCATTATTTCAAGAGAATTTGGGTTAGATAATACAATGGTTGCTCATACTTTTGTTTCACTGATTCTCCCAGTTTTTCCCATATGATAAATGTGTGACCCTATTCAAATTTTTTTCTTATTTAAGTTCGAATATATTTTAATTATCAATTTTATTATACTTTGTAATAGTTAATTTCAATAATAATTATTTAAATATGTATTATTTATACTCGTAATTTTAATCCTATTTATAATTCTACTTGTATCTAAAAAAAGTATAATTTACAATTATTAGAAGTGATTGAAAGCTTTTTGTTTAAAATATTAAATATTCCTGATCTAATTCTTTCTTCTTTTGCTATGTTGTGTTGCAGTACTATAAGCACTCTATGTGTCACTATGATATGGACTTGTTGTCTATGGTTCATTTACTTTTATTATCGATGGGTGAGACAGACCTACACTCTGTGAAGTCAGGTCCATGTAATGTCAATTGCATCAAGTATTCCCTTGTAAAGCTATTGAGGCTTTCTGGGTATGACGTTGCTGTTTGTGTATCGAGGTGGCAGCGTAATGGCAAAGTACCTGGAGGTATGCTAATAAGCCTCTGATTCCTAAATTTTCCCAAGTTTCTTTCGATTCCTCTCTCTATATATATGCATAAGATGTATAAGCATATTTGTATCAATTTTGTTAAGTATGACTCCTATTTCAGTCAAATTTGAGAAGTAATCTTCTAGTTAAACTCTGTTTATTTGTTTCAATCAAACACTGATTAGTTTAGATTATTTTATTATTATTTGACCTATGAATTTAGCCTATAAATAGGATTTTTACAACCTTATAAAAAATACCCATTAGATATTAGAACTCACAACAAATTTAGAGAATTTTGTGTTTACGTTTTGAGGGTTCTTTGTTTCGGGTTTTCGAGGTTTAGTTTTTATCTCCATCTTTTTTACTCTTCGTTCCTTTTGCCATTATAGTAAAACTATCTTTGCTCGTGGTTTTTTATCCTCTTTGGAGGAGTTTTTTCACGTTAAATTTGTGTGTTCAATTTCTCAATTTCTTCTACTATTTTTACTTGTTCGTTGCCTAATCGGGTTGTTTTCCTAACAAGTGGTATCAGAGCTAGTTCAATTTTTATAGATCAGACCATTCAGATATGGCAGCAGCAAGGTTTGAAATTGAGAAGTTCGATGGTGAGACAAATTTTAATCTGTGGCAAGTTCAGATGATGGCAATTCTAGTTCAATCCGGTTTGAAAAAGGTTGTTACCGGGAAAAAGCCTGAGAATCTAAATAAAATAGAATGGGAAGAGCTGGATGAAAAGGCTTTGTCTGCAATCCAGTTGTGCCTCGCGAATACGGTATTGCAGGAGGTATTGATGGAGAAGACCTCATATGCCTTGTGAAAAAGTGTAACACCCCAAACCCGGTCTAAACGCTACGACCAGATCTGGTATGTTACAAGGAAAGGTTGTAAAAGGAAAAGGTTTTTAATATTTGAAATATCGTAAGTTTGGAAATTCTATCTGGGGTGATGTTTTGAAAACAATGATTTGCAGTTTTAAGAAAAATTCTGGAATCTAGCTAAACGATAATTTGTTATTTCTGGTGGCATTTGAGAGAAAACGGTTGCTTAGTTGTTCAGGTTTTGGAAAACTCCAACTTAATTATCAAGGTTGAAACTTATATTAAAGTCATAACAAAAATAAATTATAATATAAAACCCGAAATAAAAATAATGAGAAGGCCTTATTACATAATTAAAATTCCAAATTAACCAATTACTAGAAATTAAACGTCTTTACGAAAAGAACACCTGTTGGCTTCCACGAGTCCGCCTCGGCTCCCTGATCCACGATCTAACGATTACCTGCAAGATTTAGCAGAGGGGTAAGTCACCAAGACTCAGTGTGTAAATCCCCTTATGTCACACATACGGCTTCAAGCCCACAATCGCATATTGGGCTTTAGCCCGCTCAGAATATCATACATAATCATGAATGCAAAATGTGTCCCAATCCAACCTAGTTTTTCCATCCTCTACACACCACCCGTACCAGCCCATCACACCGTGGGGATTTCTACAATCAACCCTCCATCCGCTACACACCTTATACGTGGCGTTAGGCCACTCGTGGTTCTAGACCACCGTGATACTAGATCACCATGACAAAGTCACTAACGACATACATGGGGCCAACCCACCATGGTAACAACCACCGTGACAATCCCTGATGAATATACGTGGGGCCAACCCACTGTGGTAACAACCACTGGGACGAGTCACTAATAATATATAATCGTGGTATTAAACCACTGAGCCACCGAGACATGGTCACTATTATCAAATATATATCCGTGGGGCTAACCCACCGTGGTAATAACCACCGTGACAGTCTCAAATACTTCCCCTTTCACATCATTTCCCAACCCATGCAGAACATACAATTATATGTGTAACATCCCAAAATAGAGGTTATTTGTGATTGAATTATTTTCTTGTGTTTGAATTGCTGTGATATTATTCGTGGTGTTATAAGACTTAATTAAGGGTCTTGAGTAAGCTCGGTTTAGTAAGATAATTCTTAGTATGGTTTATTTAATGAAGTGGATTATGTGAGCTTAGCACTTAAGTTAATTTAAGTATCAATAAGTGACACAAGATGAGTGCATGGCAAGGTGGTAAAGGCGCATGGATTATAGCTTGAGGTTAGAGGTTCGAGTAGTATGTTTAACATTTTAAAAGTTTATTTTTGTATGTTAGCATTAATGGCTGGTCAACCTATGATTATGATAGGTTGGACCTTCATCTTTTGGTAAGTTGAATTTATATTTAAGGAAAGCATGGAATAAGGGATAAGATTCTTGAGTTTATGGTATTAAGAGGGGACAAAGGCTTGTAATAAGGAAAATGTTTTGGAAACAAATTCATGGCCTTTTTACCATGAATTTGGAGGGCAATGTGGCTAAGGGGGGGATGTGGCCGAATATGCTAGTTGTTGGTAAGGTTTAGGAGTTGTTTTGGTCGTTTCTAGCAATTGGTGCAAAAGTTTGCAAAACACTCTCTCAACCTCTTTCTTTTGGCCGAATTTTACCTTTTGATAAGCCTAAACTCTTTTGACCATTTAGTCATTTTGCTCATCTTCTATTTTCCTTCTCATTCTCTCAAAACCGAATCTTAAGTATTGTCTTCAACCATAACCGAAATTTCTATTCCTTTTTGTCCATTATTTCTTTTCTTTCTTAGCCGAATCTACATTCTTAGTGTGCCGAAATTCCTTTCTTCTACTTTGGGTAGCCTTGGCCGAATATCAAAGCAAAGGTGATTTCTTTTCAAGTGTTTTTCCAATCGGTTTGGGTAGGTAAGTGTGTTAGCCGAATAGTTATTTCTTTTCCCTTTTTATTCCTTGTCGACATGGATGAATGGATGAACCGAGATATGGCGTTCGTGATGGCTAACTATTTCTTCTCTTAAACCAATTCTATCTAGGTACTTCGGGTTTATAAGTGATCAATCCAAACTTCTCTCCTCTAACAATCGGTTTTGGTAAGGTGGTAAGGATCTATAGTTTTTATTTATTTAGTATTCGATTAAGCCAAAGATTATTGATGAGAGCAATGTCAATGGCCGATTGTAGGGTGGTGAAACAAAGTTTTAAAGCGTGTACAAGGCGAGTAGGTAAGGATTCGGGTTCGTGAGATAATCTTTCTATTTATTTGGTTTGGCCGAATAGGCCATGTCATTAATGTCCATTTTTGGCCGAATATAGGGGCAAGGAAAACTTGTGTGGCCGATTTGTCTATTCGGGATTTAGGACTCTCGTTAGTATCAGGTGTGTGCATACACATCTTATAACCTTTTTAAATATGCTAAGTGTTATATTATGCCTAATCGGTTTGTGTAGACATGGATGTAATACCATCATGGTATTAACAAGGACTCGGGTAAGTCTTTATTGCTTTGAGATTATAATTTGATGCTTTTGGGAAGCATGACACATTTGGTATGTGCAATATTTGATTTATGGCAATGATAAATCTATAAATGTTGTTAAATAAACCTATTAGCATGATTTCAGTAAAAGTATATAATTGTTGATATGGGTTGATGAGTGGAGGGGGCAGTGATATTCGTGTCGACGGACACCAGTGTTTTGGTAACACATTGTGACTACGGTCACCAGAGGTTTGGTACCTCCAGAGGTTTGGCACCTCATAGCGACTTGTCCCTGTGGTTGATACCACCGTGGGTTGGCCCCACTTTGAGATATGGGATCGTCTGCCAATGATTTGGTATCACACGATGGGTTGGCCCCATCATTCGATTTGTGTCTTCGGACACCAGAGGTTTGGTATCTCCAGTGATTTGGCATCACATCTGTGACTATATGTCACCAGTGGTTTGGCACCACCAGTGGTTTGGTACCACACGGGGTAGAGAAAGGCCTTTGGATGGTTAGGTTGGGTGCATTTTAAACTTATGCATGTTAATTGGTTATGATTTGTGTATGTTATTGCACTAAATCGGGGAAGGGTTACACATTGAGTCTTGGTGACTCACCTTCTCCTTTAATTTTTTCAGGTGACTCGTAGATCGCGGGTGAGGAGCCGGATGGACTCGAGGTCGCCATGCAGTGGAGATTTTTAATAAATGAATTTTGGATTTTATCTATTTTTCTTTTGGGTTTATGTTGCTTAATTGTAATAAGGCCTCCTAGGATGATTTTATTATTGCTGCATGCTTGAATGTTTGGTTTAAACTATTTGATGATGTTAATACGGTTGCACATGTTTTCTCAAATTAAACGCAAAATGTTTTTAAAGTACTATCGAGTACATTTGAAATTTTTAAACAACTCGACTCAACAAATATTTTTAAGTGTGGTTTTTAACAAAGAAAATTCAAATTGAAAGGCATTTCGACTACTTTTAAAATCGGTTTTAAAATGGTTTTCAAAATGTTTTCTCTGTAGCAAACCAAATTTGGTCATATTGATTGGGCCGGGTTTGGGGAGTTACAAAATTGGTATCAGAGCCCAGTTCAAAGCTCGGCTGTGGGGGCCCAAGGCCCAAAAATGTTTTTGGTAGGCCTTTTTGAAATATTTGGTTTTGAATAAGCATGGCACCGAGTCTCTGGCACCGATCCGCCCAAGTAAGTACCTCTAACTTTTTGTATGAATTATTTACTGTAGAAGGGTAGGAAGCATGGGACGTAGATAGTGATAAGTATTTTAAACTTTAGGACTAGTTTACCCCAACAAAATTCATAAGACTTTAATGGCCTAATTAAAACCAACCCGTGACCAACTCGCCGAGTTAGGGTGTGGAAATCTTGGTGCGCATGTCTAGGATTGGATCCGGAAGAGCTTGGTACTTAAGCAGTCCTCGTGACTCATCTCCTCTTCGCGGGATTCCTACCTGGTGCGTAGCTTCGGTTCACCCTAAACCAAGAGGACTCGGTCATAGGCAAAACCCTAAATAAAACCCGAAAGGGACTAGCCATGTTTTAAGGAAAACTTCGGTTTTAAAATCACTAAATTATCTCTTTTTGATAATAGGACAAATTTATCTTCAAAAATTTTCAAATAATCCCGGTTTACCAAAATTTACCAAAATGCCCCTAGTGGCAAAATTACGAAAATACCCTTGGTTTCTAAAATTACCATATTACCCCAATTTTTTATCAAACTTTTATTTTACAAAAGTACTCAAAAATGTTGTATTTCAAAATAATACCTTGACTTTGGAAATTTACAAAATTACCCCTGATTGACAAAATTACCAAATACCCCTGGTTTTCAAAATATCTCGATTTATTAAAGTTTTCAAATTTCTTCGGTTTATTACAAAAATACCCTATAGGAAAATGACGAAAATACCCCTGGGTTAGAAATGGACAGTAATGCCCGAAGAGTGCATAGCTATGGAAGGTATTAGGGAATGGATGTATTTTTCTGTGTAACTAGGATAGAAGACTTAAAACCTTGTTTGATCGAAAGAATCACTATTAAACTCTTTTCATAAAATTTCTTTGCGGATAATCAAGTGAAACATGTACTAATCCATAAAAATATCCTAATCAGATTAAAGCGCGATAGTTAGAATGAGTTTTAGAGGACATGGCCATCGTGGACGTGGTCGAGGCAGAATGGCCGTATCGGAACCTGTTAGGTCAGGTCAGGGATCGGAGAATGAAGTACCACCGCCACCTCCACCCCCAACCTTTGGAGCTGGTGAGCAGGGTCAGACGGGAGATGACACGGTGTCACAAGCGATGCTACGGGTTTTGGAAAGGGTAGCTGGAATTGGTGGAGGCGGAGGAGCTCGGAAGTCGGTACCTGAGAGACTTCGAGCTAACAGAGCTGAATTTTTTCGAGGTGTGTCCGGTGTAGCGCCCAATACAGCTGAGTATTGGCTAGAATCGACCGAGAGAATCATGGATGAGATAGATTTGACAAATGAGGAAAAATTGAAAGGAGCGGTGTCGCTTCTCAAGGATGAGTCATATCGATGGTGGCTCACAGTTCGGGATGGTGCTACGGCGGATAACCTTACTTGGGAGTATTTCAAAATTTCTTATTAGAAGAAGTATGTTGGCTCAAGCTATAATGATGCTCAGAGGAAAGCTTTTCTGGGGTTGGTACAAGGAAATAAGTCTGTATCGGAATATGAGGCGGAATTCTTGAGGTTGAGCCGCTATGCTCAGGGAATTGTGTCAACGGAGCATGATCGTTGTGTTCGCTTTGAAGATGGACTTAGGGATGAGTTAAGGTTGCTGATTGCTCCACAGCAGGAGCGTGAGTTTGCTGTCTTGGTGGAGAAGGCCAAGGTAGCCGAAGGAGTCAAGGAGTCCGTGAGACAGAGCTACGATAGGAACAAGCAGAAAAGAGGCTTTGGATCGTCTGGGTCAGGTGGTAATATTCTGAAAAGGCTTAGGCAGAGTGGGCCAAATCAGGCAGGGAGGTCCACAGCTGCTAATCAGAGACCGGCCCAGTGTAATCGTTATGGGAAGTTCCATTGGGGAGAATGTTGGACCGGAGGGAAAGGATGTTTCGAGTGTGGTTCGCTGGATCATCGTGTGAGAGACTGTCCACGTAAGCAAGCTAGGAATCAGTCTGAAGGTCAAGGTCGTGCTCAGTTCAGAAAGGAGGGACCAGCACCGCAGAGAGGTCGTGTAATGGTAGAGGTGGCTATGGCTCTAGTGGAGGTCGCGGAGTAGCTGGCAGAGGTATTGGCAACACGGAGTCTAGACAGCCTGGTTTGGTGTATGCTGCAAGGCGTCGTGAGGAAGGAGACGCACCGGACGTCATAACCTGTACGTTTTTAATATTTGGTGTTCCATATACTGCTTTGATAGATGTGGGTTCGACGCATTCTTACGTTGCTAGTAGCATAGTTGAGACCATGAGTTTAGTTCCTGAGATTGCTTCTAGGAGGATGACCGTACTTAGTCTTTTAGGTTACTCTGTAAAAGTAGATAAACTGTGTAGAGATGTACCCCTAGAACTCCAAGGGGTAGTGTTTGTAGCCGATCTGATGGAACTACCGTTTGAGGAGTTCGATCTGATTCTTGGGATGGATTGGTTGGTCAAGTACCAAGCAAGTTTGGATTGCGCTGCTAAGCGCATGGTTTTGAAGACAGTTGAAGGTGAAGAAGTGGTCATGATAGGTCATAGGAGAGATTATCTATCCAACGTGGTATCTGCGCTGAAAGCGGTGAAGATGATCAGGAAGGGCTGTGAGGCGTTCGTAGTTCATGTGTGTGCTTTGGAAGCTAAGGAGTCTTCTGTGGGGAATGTTCAAACTGTAAAGGAATTTGCTGACGTATTTCCTGAAGAACTTCCGGGATTGCCTCCGGATCGTGAGGTCGAATTTGGTATAGATCTGTTACCCAGAACGGCGCCAGTGTCTATAGCTCCGTATAGGATGGCACCAAAGGAATTGATGGAATTGAAGGCTCAGATTCAAGAGTTGTTGGATCGAGGTTTCATTTGACCAAGTGTTTCACCTTGGGGAGCGCTGGTACTTTTTGTCAAGAAGAAGGATGGTGCGATGCGGATGTGTATAGACTACCGCCAGTTGAATAAGCTGACGATCAAAAACAAGTATCCTTTGCCGAGGATAGATGACTTGTTTGATCAGCTTAAAGGGGCTGAGGTTTTCTCTAAGATTGATTTAAGGTCTGGATATCATCAGCTGAAGGTGAAAGAGGCTGATATCCATAAGACGACATTTCGTACTCGGTATGGACACTACGAGTTTCTGATGATGCCGTTTGGATTGACTAACGCACCGGCGGCATTCATGGACATGATGAATAGGGTATTTCAGCAGTTTTTGGATCAGTTTGTTGTGGTCTTTATAGACGATATTTTGGTATACTCGAAGTCAGAGGAAGAGCATGATACGCATTTGCGAGTAGTGTTACAGATTCTGAGGAAAAAGCAGCTGTATGCAAAATTTAGTAAGTGCGAATTCTGGCTTAAGGAGGTGACTTTCTTGGGTCACGTTGTATCAGTCGAGGGGATTAGAGTGGATCCTCGGAAGATTGAGGCAGTGTTGGATTGGAAGCCGCCTAAGTCTGTGGCTGAGATTTGGAGTTTTCTAGGTCTGACGGGGTATTACCGAAGATTTGTGGAAGGATTTTCTTTGATTGCTGCACCAATGACCAAGTTGTTGAGGAAAGGAATTCCATTTGTGTGGACCGAGGAGCAACAAGAAAGTTTCGACAAATTGAAGAGGATTCTGACTGAAGCTCCGGTTTTGATTCAACCTGAGGCAGGCAAGGAATTCACGGTTCATTGCGATGCATCACATATTGGTTTGGGATGTGTGCTGATGCAAGAAGGGAAGGTAGTGGCTTATGCATCTCGGCAGTTGAGACCACATGAGGCTAATTATCCGACTCATGACTTGGAGTTAGCGGCTGTAGTCTTCGCTTTGAAGATATGGAGGCACTACTTGTACGGAGAGAAGTCGATAGTTTACACAGATCACAAGAGTCTTAAGTATCTTTTGACTCAGAAGGATTTGAATTTGAGATAGCGTAGATGGATTGAGCTATTGAAGGACTACGACTATTCGATCGAGTATCATCCTGGTAAGGCTAACGTGGTGGCAGACGTGTTAAGCCGTAAGGTTGTATCAGATTTAAGATCGATGTTTGCTCGACTTAGTCTGTTCGACGATGGGAGTCTTTTGGCAGAATTGCAAGTCAAGCCGACTTGGTTAGAGCAGATTAAGGAGAAGCAGTTAGAGGATGATGGTTTGAATGATCGGAGGTTGCAAGTTCAGAATGGTGGATTAGAGGATTTTAGTCTGTCCAGTGATGGAGTTTTGTGCTTTAAAGGGAGAGCTTGTATGCCGAAGGATGTGGAGTTGAGACAAAGGATTCTTCGAGACGCACATAGTAGCCCATATGCTATGCATCCCGAAGGTAGCAAGATGTATCGGGATTTGAGAGAGCAGTTTTGGTGGCCAGGTTTGAAGCGGGAAGTAACTGAGTTCGTGGGTAAGTGTCTGACGTGTCAACAAGTTAAGGCTGAACATCAATTGCCATCTGGTTTACTTCAGCCGGTGAAGATTCCTCAGTGGAAGTGGGAGAGGATCACTATGGACTTTGTCAGTGGATTACCTCTTACGACTAGCAAGAAGAATTCAGTTTGGGTGATTGTGGATCGACTAACTAAGTCAGCGCATTTCATACCTGTAAGGGTAGATTATTCGCTTCAGAAGCTAGCAAAGTTATATGTAGCCGAGATAGTGAAATTGCATGGTGTGCCAATATCGATTATCTCGGATAGGGATCCGAGGTTTACATCAAGGTTTTGGAGAGCTTTGCATTAAGCCTTGGGAACGAGATTGGATTTCAGCACAGCTTTTCACCCGCAGTCCGACGGACAATCGGAGAGAGTGATTCAGATCTTAGAAGATATGCTCAGAGGATGCGTTCTGGATTTCAGTGGCAGTTGGGAGGAGTATCTACCGTTGGCGGAATTCGCTTATAACAATAGTTATCAAGCGAGTATTCAAATGGCACCATATGAAGCACTGTATGGACGGAAGTGCCGTACTCCTACGTGTTGGACGGAGTTGGGTGAACGTCAGGTTTTGGGTCCAAAATTGGTGACTGAAACTGAGGACAAAGTTAAGGTAATTCGGGCTCGTCTCAAGGAAGCGTCGGATAGGCAGAAGTCTTATGCCGATCTCAAGTGCAAGGAAATGGAATACGAGGTAGGAGATAAAGTCTTTCTGAAGGTGTCGCCTTGGAAAAAGGTGTTGCGTTTTGGGCGAAAAGGGAAGTTAAGCCCAAGGTTCATCGGCCCGTATACTGTGTTGAAGCGAGTAGGACCAGTAGCTTATCAGCTCGAACTGCCAGCAGAGTTGAGTCAGATTCATGATGTCTTCCATGTGTCGATGCTTAGACGGTATCGGTCGGATCCATCGCACGTTGTGCCAATGGCAGAGATTGAGGTTAACTCCGACTTATCTTTCGAGGAGGAGCCAGTTCAGATCTTAGATCGTGATGTCAAGGTTTTGCGTAAGAAAGCAGTACCCTTGGTGAAAGTGCTATGGCGAAACCATGGAACGGAGGAAGCGACGTGGGAACCCGAGGATGTGTTGAGGCAACAATACCCCCATCTTTTCTGATCAGGTAATTTCGACGTCGAAATTATTTTTAAGGGGGGTAGAACTGTAACATCCCAAAATAGGGGTTATTTGTGATTGAATTATTTTCTTGTGTTTGAATTGCTGTGATATTATTCGTGGTGTTATAAGACTTAATTAAGGGTCTTGAGTAAGCTCGATTTAGTAAGATAATTCTTAGTATGGTTTATTTAATGAAGTGGATTATGTGAGCTTAGCACTTAAGTTAATTTAAGTATCAATAAGTGACACAAGATGAGTGCATGGCAAGGTGGTAAAGGCGCATGGATTATAGCTTGAGGTTAGAGGTTCGAGTAGTATGTTTAACATTTTAAAAGTTTATTTTTGTATGTTAGCATTAATGGCCAGTCAACCTATGATTATGATAGGTTAGACCTTCATCTTTTGGTAAGTTGAATTTATATTTAAGGAAAGCATGGAATAAGGGATAAGATTCTTGAGTTTATGGTATTAAGAGGGGACAAAGGCTTGTAATAAGGAAAATGTTTTGGAAACAAATTCATGGCCTTTTTACCATGAATTTGGAGGGCAATGTGGCTAAGGGGGGGATGTGGCCGAATATGCTAGTTGTTGGTAAGGTTTAGGAGTTGTTTTGGTCATTTCTAGCAATTGGTGCAAAAGTTTGCAAAACACTCTCTCAACCTCTTTCTTTTGGCCGAATTTTACCTTTTGATAAGCCTAAACTCTTTTGACCATTTAGTCATTTTGCTCATCTTCTATTTTCCTTCTCATTCTCTCAAAACCGAATCTTGAGTATTGTCTTCAACCATAACCGAAATTTCTATTCCTTTTTGTCCATTATTTCTTTTCTTTCTTAGCCGAATCTACATTCTTAGTGTGCCGAAATTCCTTTCTTCTACTTTGGGTAGCCTTGGCCGAATATCAAAGCAAAGGTGATTTCTTTTCAAGTGTTTTTCTAATCGGTTTGGGTAGGTAAGTGTGTTAGCCGAATGGTTATTTCTTTTCCCTTTTTATTCCTTGTCGACTTGGATGAATGGATGAACCGAGATATGGCGTTCGTGATGACTAACTATTTCTTCTCTTAAACCGATTCTATCTAGGTACTTCGGGTTTATAAGTGATCAATCCAAACTTCTCTCCTCTAGCAATCGGTTTTGGTAAGGTGGTAAGGATCTATAGTTTTTATTTATTTAGTATTCGATTAAGCCAAAGATTATTGATGAGAGCAATGTCAATGGCCGATTGTAGGGTGGTGAAACAAAGTTTTAAAGCGTGTACAAGGCGAGTAGGTAAGGATTCGGGTTCGTGAGATAATCTTTCTATTTATTTGGTTTGGCCGAATAGGCCATGTCATTAATGTCCATTTTTGGCCGAATATAGGGGCAAGGAAAACTTGTGTGGCCGATTTGTCTATTCGGGATTTAGGACTCTCGTTAGTATCAGGTGTGTGCATACACATCTTATAACCTTTTTAAATATTCTAAGTGTTATATTATGCCTAATCGGTTTGTGTAGACATGGATGTAATACCATCATGGTATTAACAAGGACTCGGGTAAGTCTTTATTACTTTGAGATTATAATTTGATGCTTTTGGGAAGCATGACACATTTGGTATGTGCAATATTTGATTTATGGCAATTATAAATCTATAAATGTTGTTAAATAAACCTATTAGCATGATTTCAGTAAAAGTATATAATTGTTGATATGGGTTGATGAGTGGAGGGGACAGTGATATTCGTGTCGACGGACACCAGTGTTTTGGTAACACATTGTGACTACAGTCACCAGAGGTTTGGTACCTCCAGAGGTTTGGCACCTCATAGCGACTTGTCCCTGTGGTTGATACCACCGTGGGTTGGCCCCACTTTGAGATATGGGATCGTCTGCCAATGATTTGGTATCACACGATGGGTTGGCCCCATCATTCGATTTCTGTCTTCAGACACCAGAGATTTGGTATCTCCAGTGATTTGGCATCACATCTGTGACCATATGTCACCAGTGGTTTGGCACCACCAGTGGTTTGGTACCACACGAGGTAGAGAAAGGCCTTTGGATGGTTAGGTTGGGTGCATTTTAAACTTATGCATGTTAATTGGTTATGATTTGTGTATGTTATTGCACTAAATCGGGGAAGGGTTACACATTGAGTCTTGGTGACTCACCTTCTCCTTTAATTTTTTCAGGTGACTCGTAGATCGTGGGTGAGGAGCCGGATGGACTCGAGGTGGCCATGCAGTGCAGATTTTTAATAAATGAATTTTGGATTTTATCTATTTTTCTTTTGGGTTTATGTTGCTTAATTGTAATAAGGCCTCCTAGGATGATTTTATTATTGCTGCATGCTTGAATGTTTGGTTTAAACTATTTGATGATGTTAATACGGTTGCACATGTTTTCTCAAATTAAACGCAAAATAATTTTAAAGTACTATCGAGTACATTTGAAATTTTTAAACAACTCGACTCAACAAATATTTTTAAGTGTGGTTTTTAACAAAGAAAATTCAAATTTAAAGGCATTTCGACTACTTTTAAAATCGGTTTTAAAATGGTTTTCAAAATGTTTTCTCTGTAGCAAACCAAATTCGGTCATATTGATTGGGCCGGGTTTGGGGTGTTACAATATGAATGCACATGCTATCTTTACAGTGTCAGGCAGGTTACAATGTTTATTTCATATCCATCAAGAGGTTAATAAAATCACATACCTGTATTCCCAGCTTTACCCCCAAGGGTATTACGACTGCTTCTCAGTCATTCCGGCTTTTCAGCCCACACAATAATAGTACAAGCAAATAAATAAGTAGTGTGAAGTTTACACACCTGATAACACGCAATACAATGCTTTCTATGTTGATATTATCATTAACCGGAACTACTACTATTTGTCTACTATTCTGCTCAGAAGCTGGCCCACAACCCGGTGGCCAATCTCGAACAGCAGACACCGCGCGTTTCTTGAACTTAGGGGCTGGGACTACGGGTCCAACCCCTTCCTTCGCTTGGCTGGCATTTGATTCCATGAAAGGATCTTGGTCAGAAGATACTATATTGAAACATCGGTTGTTTAACAATGTAATGGGTTAAGGCAGCGAATAACGAAGAGAGGAAACTGATCGAATAATTGAAGAGAAACCCTTACATTGAGATTCCGAAATTAGAGATAGGGTTCAGAGATTGACTGATTCCCAGACTTGGGATTCAAATGATTCGGTTAGCTTTAATCGATTGAACCCAAAAGTCCCTTAAGACCCTTTAATCGCAAACCAGATGCCGAAAGAACACAAGACAGGGCCCTTCCTTGAATCGGCCAAGAAACATAGAACAAGATCAATGCCTACGGCATCCAAAAGAGAGAAAAGAGAACTGAAAGGGAAAGAGAGTACTTACCACGATCAATTAGAATTTGACTGAGATGGTTAAGAAACGGAATGACGGCAATCCACTAAACCAAGAACGAAAGAAGAAGATGATCACTCAAGGAAGATTCAGCTAAAATGAAATATAGAAGGAATAAGAATCAATGGATGCTTCGGCATGAAGAAGAAACCCGTGGCAAAATGGTGATGAAAGGGTGAGGGAAAGTTTCGACAAATGAAGAACAAAAGAAAGGCTAAAGAGATTCGGCTAAGCAAGATGAAATCAAAGAGATGGATGGTAGTAATGGAGGATTCGGTCAAGAAGAAGAAGTGAAGAATGAGATTTCGGCTTTTAGATGAAGCAAACGAAATGAAAGAAATGAAAAGTGAAAAAGATGATAGGAAGGTTCAGCTTTAAGTGATGAAGAATGATCAAAGACCTTAGGGGTTTTGGCTCTTAGTGGAAAGCTGGATAGATAAGGAAATGAGGGATTGCCAAAATGGTAAGAGTCTCAAAGATGGTTTCGGTCAAGAGAAGAAGGAGTGGAGAAAACCTTGTTTGATAGAAAAGAGAAATGCTAAGGGGAAGAAGGTGTAGCTAAGTGATTCGGTAACTATCAAGAAGCAAAAATTCGGCACCTACAACTCCCAAAGCCAAAATTGCACTATTAGAGAACTAAAATGCCTTATGGCCTTAATTGAAATTCGACACACCCCAAACAAGCTAGAATTGATTCCTTCACACCCCTCAAGCATTCAAAATTCGGCCACTACCTTCACCACCTTCAATCCCATATTTTTCTCCTTAATTCACTCCTGATCACTCATTCAAAAAGGTTTGAATAATTCAAACTCCTACTTTTCCTCATGGCCACACATTTGAATTATTTGACTCAATCAACACTCCTGTAACATCCTGAATTTTTGGGCCTATGCGTTTAATGGGTGGATATGTTTAATGTGTTAATCTAAGGGTTAGGGGTCCAAATTGGGCTCAGGCTTAGGTAGAGGCCTTGATTAAAATTATCTGTTTGGGCATTATAGGGTTTAAAAGGTAGTATCTGTGAAACACCCCACACCCGGCCCACGAGCCTTGACCGGATCTGGTATGTTCCCCAGTGTAAACCGTTTCAAATTCTTTTGTGACTTAGGAAAAACTTGTGTGTTTTGAAAGAAAATTTGTTTTGGGTTGGGCTTGAGTTGAAAACGAGTTTATTTGATTAAAAATCCTTTAGCTTTAGGTGACAAAACGTTTAGAGTTGATTTTGATAATAAATTTACTTAATCTTTCAATTAATAAATATTTGTAACATAATAAATCAAAGTGAAGTAAAGAAATTCAACTATGGCCTTATTACATCAAATATTCCAAAAATTAAAATTTAAAATACTTAAAATAAAATAAAAGTCCCAAATCATAAATTTCTTGCTGTGCATGGCCACCTTTAAGCTCCTGCCGACCCGGTCCATTACTGCTCATCACCTGAAAAATATTCCCCAACGGGGTGAGTCAAACAGACTCAATGTGTAACCAACACTAAGAATTAACATTTCAGGCATGCATTATAATATCACATACATATTCATATAACAAGTAAAAACAATGATGCAACCCAAACCCAAACCTAATTAGCCATCCGCTACACTTCCCCGTACCAACCTGCACACCGTGGGGACTACTAAGTCGACCCTTCATCCGCTACACACCATCGAAGGCAGTCGCTTCAGTCGACGTGCTCATCGCCCTTATAAAATTCATGGTCTTAGGTCACCACATTCATATTTCGTGGTCTTAGGTCACCACATTCAGATTTCGTGGTCTTAGGTCACCACATTCAGATATCATGGTCTTAGGTCACCACATTCAGATATCGCGGTCTTAGGTCACCGCATTCATATTTCGTGGTCTTAGGTCACCACATTCACTTCCCCTTTTCAATAACCCATATGCCCAAATCATATTATGCATTAACATGCCAAAGTTCACATTCTTATCATTATTCTCATGTTTATAACATATTTCATAATCCTATTGGGAGTAGGAAACGTACCTGAGTACCTTGTACCATAGCATGGTACTTAGCCATATTTTCACATTCTTAATAACACATTTAATTTAAAACATAGCCATGAACATATTAAAACTTAGGGTAGGGTACACACCTGATTCGCTTAAGGTTTCCAATCCAAATCCCGAGAAGCTTGATCTAATGCCTTAGATCTTAGATCTCTACATTTAATCAATCATTTAATACTTAGTAAAGAACTATTCGGCCATAAATCCAAATCCTAGTAGGATTAGTACACTAAAACTTACCTTGCTGCCGATTGACTTAAGAATCAAGTCCCGAAACTTTGTATCTTTCTTTCTTGAAATCGGCAATCACTAGATTACTTGAATAGATTAGTTTCGGCTTTTAAACGAAATAAGAAATAGATCTTCATACCAAAATAAGCCTTGGCCGAATGCTATAGACACTTACCTTGTGGATTTTAAATCCCGAAACTCACCGAATAACTAGGGAACACGCGGCCTATGGTGCACCTTCGGGAAAAGAATTTCACCTTCCTTGTAGTCGACACTTAGTAAATCTCGAAAGATCTCTTCGACAACAGATATTAAGGGTATTAGAATCTTAATTTCGACAGCCTTAAAAGAAATAGAATGAGAATCTAACCTAATCTTACCCTTACTGAAGAATTTGATGGAACTCTTGCCTGAACCCTTAGCAGTATTCGGCTATGGCTTTGATAACAATTTCGGCTCTTGAGGCTTAGTGAGAAATCGACTAGGACTATTGGTATCTTCGGCTTTTGATTGTGTTTGTAATAGAAGAAGAAAAGAAAAGAGAAAAAGAGAGTAATGGCAGAGGGAATTCGGCAGAGAGAAGAGGAGAAACTTTAGAGAATTTCGGCAGAGGTTTTCTTGAAGAGAAAAGAATGAATGAAGAATAGCCTTACTCTTCCTTTTATAGCCAAAATTACTAGGCTAGAGTCCCTTACTTGGCCACCACTCTCATATCTTTATCACTTTATTTAAAAATTAAAGAATAAATCCTCATTTATCTCTTGAAAATAATCTAAAATAAATCCATTATTTATCCCTTATTTATCCACCCTTTATCTCTTAAAAATAAAAGAATAAAAGCTCCTAGAATTTAGCCATGTGCCGTCCAACTCCCTTGCTCCTTGCAGCAAAATAAAACTCTTTTATTTGCTCCCCAAGTGACTCGAACCCAGGCCCAATTGCACCTGCTTGTGGCATCAACTCCAGAGGCCCTAAGTGGCGCCTCCAAGCCACTTTTCCAAGCCCATTTGTATGTCATATTTCACCCATAAATTTTCTTAAGGCCACCCTGCTTTACTTCCCTCTCTTAACCTCAGAACTTAACTTTTCCTAAAACGTTTCCTTACATTTCCTTACATTTCCAAGTTTCCAAAAATGTTCGTTTGCCTCCTTTAAACTTAACATTTCTTACATTTCCAAGTTTCCAGAAATGTTCACTTTCCTCTTTTGAATCATTTCCAAATCATTTCCTTACCTTTCTTAGTTTCCAAAAATGTTCACTTCCCTCTTTTAAACTTAACATTTCCATACATTTCCAGGTTTCCAAAAATGTTCAAAATATATTCATAACACATAAGACATGTCATTTCGTACAATTAAACCGAAAATGCATAGGCCCTTTTCAGGATGTTACAATCTGTGTTTAAAATACCAAAGTGGGCTTGTGGCCCAATATTAGGAGGTGACGCCACACAAGGGAGTAAGGGGCCCAAATTTAAGTTTCATGTAGCCCAATTATTTTAATTTAAGTTAGCTAATTTTTGGCATTAGGGTTAGGTGGAGTGGATGGCAACAAGGCTCAAAAATAGGAGGATTTATGTGAATGGGTTAATGTAGATATTATAAATAATTTAGAAGATAAAAAGGAGAAAAGATAGGAGCCTATCTACAAGGAAGGTGATGGCCGAAAATCCACCACTTCGAGGAGTAAAGAAATCGGCTACTGCATGGCAAAGGGGTGCCGAATTTTCCCTTTTATTAGCTTGCCTTTTAATTATCAGAAAGGGCGTTTTCAGTTTTTAGCAGTAGGTGCCGAAATTTCTATAAATAGGGGGGATAGCTCCTTGATTCTGGCATTTAAAACCCTAACTCTCTCTTTATTCCTTATGCCAAAAATCCCTAGCCTCTTCCTCTATAATTTCTTTCTTCAATTTCTTCAAAAGCCGAAACCTCTTCTCCATTCTTTTTCCCCTTGAGCCGATTTCTCTAAAAAGTCGAAATCTCCATAGTTTTTCTTCATTCATCCTATTTGAGAATTAGTTCTAATCTTCCGGCATTTAAATCTTTTCTTTGACATTGCCGAATCTTCTCTCCAAGTGCTAGCCGAATTCCCTGTGCTAAGGTAAGTGTCGACTCCTGCTAGATCTCATGTTTTATTTCGGTTCTTGAAAGGAAAAAGCCGAAAAGCAAATAGTTTAATGGTTCTATGTTGGGCGGCGTTCTGGGATTTGAAGGAAACTTGGTGTCTAGATCTAAAAGTCGAAAATCGCTAGTCTTCAATTTCGGGATTTTAAGGTAAGAAGATTTCCCTAGATTTCTACTAGATTTGTTCATTGTATACAAGATCTTAACTTTATGATGAGGATTAACGATCAAATATTGAGATAGTAGTTCTGATAAGGACTTGTGATGGAATTAAATATGGATCAGGCAAAGGAGAGAATCCCTAAGTTTAAGAAACGAGCAGTATCTGCCGTTCGAGATTGGCCACTTGGTTGTGGACCGGCTTCTGAACAACACCTTAGGCAGATAGCAGTAGTGTTGGCTACGGATAGCGTCAACTTAGAGGGTCTCGTTCTAACGGTAATCAAGTGTGTAGATCCTTATCACATAAGTTTTATTTTGTATTATACCTGTTAGGGGATGAAAAGCTGGAAAATTAGGCTGTATGAATAGTCGTGTGTAGATCTCTAGCACATTAATAATCTGTACGAATATATATATGTTTATGTTATGGGCTAAAAGCCGGAAAATGGGCTGTGTAAAAGTCGCGATACCCAGAAAGGGTAGGCAAAGGATGCCAGGTATGTAACCATAGAAACTTCTCTATGTGTATCGATGTATGTGAAAGACTGTAATCTCTTAGGTAGTATATTGTCTGATTTTGCATGAATGTATGCATGGGATGGGTTTGATATGGAAAGGGGAAGAGCATGATTGGTCACATGGTGATCGGTGGTAGAAAACCCACGTAATGAAATGTTAGGTCACATAGTGATCGGTGGTAGAAAACCCACGTAATAAAATGTTAGGTCACTTGGTGATCGGTGGTATAAAACCCACGTAATGAAATTTAGGTCACTTGGTGATCGGTGGGAGAAAACCACGTTAAAATTCCTGATTGATAAGGAGTAGGTAGTATAACTGTCGATATGGTGTGTAGCGGTTGGTGGGTTGATTGTAGAAATCCCCAAGGTATGATGGTTGGTACGGGTTGGTGTGTAGAGGATGGAATTCTAGGATGGGTTGGGCTTTGCATCATTTATTATCTATCATGTGATTATGATTGTTGCCATTGTGTATGGGCCAGGGCTCATAATGTGTTTGTGGGCCCAAGCCTTTTATGTGTTTTCGGGATTTACACACTGAGTCTTGGTGACTCACCCTATTATTTTTCCCTAACTTTTCAGATGAGCAGTAGATCGTGGACATGGGAGCCGAAACAGACTCGAGGGGCCATCAAGTTTTTATTTCTATAGATTATTTTCGGTTTTCCTTTAAGTTTTGTTTTGGGAATATTTAGGTAATAAGGCCCCATAGTTTATATTCACCTAAGTAGTTTTTTTAATATTTGCAGCTTATAAATTTATGTCAGAGGTTTATTTATACCAAATAATAATAATACAAGGTTTCTTTTCAAATGTCACTTATTTATTCAAATATTGCCTAATAACTTATGATTTTCTAAAACCAACTTAGCAAAAGATTTTAACGTTCAACCCGTAGCATACCAGATCTGGTCAAAACATATGGGTCGGGTTTGGGGTGTTACAACTCCACCCTGAAGTGTCCTAGTCGAACTTTACCTCCTCCCTTCTAGACGCCAAAAACAAATTCCAAAATGAGAACTATGCGACTTGAACCTGCTCCCTCTCTGCTCCCTTGTGGCGTCACCTTTCAGCACTCTATGTGGTGCCACCTTGCCACTTTCCCACTGACTTTCTTGTGTCTTCCAACACAAGCAATATCCCTTAAGTCCTAACCTAGCTAGCTCTCCACTAAAGTACCCAAAAAGAAAATTTTTGGCCAAGGCTTCGGCTTAACCCCGAGCCTTTCCTGGACCCCCAAACACCCTAAACTAACACATTGAGCATAGCATACACATAGAAACATATTAATGCAAAGCCCCTAATTCAGGATGTTACAAAAAGGTTAGAAACTCTTTATGCGAATAAGTCTCTAGCTAATCGTTTAGTGTTGAAACAACGTCTATTTACGTTTTGCATGAACGAAGGTGAGCTTCTTAGAGATCACATCAGTCAATTCATTACTCTTTTAAATGATTTAAAGAATGTTGAGGTTCATATTGATGATGAAGATTAGGTTACGCTATTATTGTGCTCTGTACCCCCTTCATACAAGTCTTTTAGGGAGACCCTAATTTATGGTAGAGACAAACTCTCGTTCAAATATGTGAAGGGTCATTGGTTGAGTAGAGACAAACTCAACAATGAGCTTCATTTGGATAGCAAGGCAGATAGGCAAGCTTCCGTTTTGATAGCATCAAAAAAACAAGACAAAAGGTGTCGCTATTGTAAAAATGTAGGTCACGTCAAAGCAGATTGTTATAAACTGCGAAATAAAAGAGCTGCTGAGAGTAACGAGAAAGATGTATCTGGTGCTAATTTGGTCGATGAAAGCAGTGATGATTTCTTGTTAGTGTCAACGAGCGATAACTCCAAGCTCATGTCCGAGTGGATCCTAGATTTGGGATGTTCTTTCCACGTGTGTCCCAACAAAGAATGGTTCTCCACATACAGTTCAGTTGAAGGTGGAGTTGTGTGCATTGGAAACGATTCATCTAGTAAGGTAATTGGTATTGGTACTATTAAAATTAGGATACACGATGGGACGATTATTGTAACATCCTGAAAATGGGCCTATGCATTTTGATTTACTTATAGGGAATGACATGTCCTATGTGCTATAAATGTATTACGAACATTTTTGGAAACTCGAAAATGTAAGGAAATGTTAAGTTTAAAAGGGGAAAGTAAACATTTTTGGAAACTTGGAAATGTAAGGAAATGATTTAGAAATATTAAGTTTAGAGGAGGAAAACGAACATTTTTGGAAACTTGGAAATGTAAGGAAATGACTTAGAAATGTTAAGTTTAAAGGAGAAAAACGAACATTTTTGGAAACTTGGAAATGTAAGGAAATGTCTTAGAAATGATAAGTTTTAAGGCAAGGTGGTCTTAAGAAAATTGATAGAGAAAATTTGACACAAGAACGGGTTTGGAAAAGTGGCAAGGAGGCACCACTTAAGCCCTCTGGAAATGACGCCACAGGCCTTGTGCAAAGCTTAGGTTCGAGTAGCAAAAAGAGCATTCTTAAGAGTGTTTTGCGTCTGAGTTGGGCTTGTGGCCCAATTCGTTATTAAAGCTTAATGAACTTAAGGGAGGCGCCACTTAGGTGGATGATTTGGGCCTCATATGGCTACAAGAAGCCCAATTCCATAAGTTAAAATTTGGCACATCCATGATTAGGGTTGGACGGCACCAAGGCTAATTTTTAGGAGCTTTTATCCTTTAAAATTCTGCAAATAAATAGATAATGATGGATTATTATTAGTATTATTTTTATTAAGAGATAAGAGATAAACTAAAGGATTATTCTTTAATTGATAAAGATATGAGAGTGGTGGCCAAGTAAGGGACTCTAGCCTAGTAATTTCGGCTAAGAAAGGAAGAGTAAGGCTATTCTTCATTCATTCTTTTCTCTTCAAGAAAGCCTCTGCCGAAATTCTCTAAAGTTTCTCCTCTTCTCTCTGCCGAAACTCTCTAGCAACTATCCTTTTCTTCTCTTTCATTTGTCAAGCCGAATCTATAGTCCACCATTGCCGAAATTCTCAAGTTTTCTCTTCTTTATTTTTGTGGAAACCGAATACTCCTAGAGAACCCCTAGCCGATTTCTCCATTAAATCCCAAAAGCCGAAACCTTGAGATTATCATCTAGTCTCCATAGCCGAATCTTTGTGGGACTTCAAGCAAGGGTGTGTCGATTTCTCCAAGTAAGGGTAAGATCTCATTCGGTTTCATCTTTTTTCTTTTAAGATTTGCCGAAATCTAGGACTAACCCCATTAATATCTTGTCGCTGAAACTTTGAAGAGATCTTTCGGCATTTACTAAGTGTCGAATACAAGGAAGGAGAAGTTCTTTTCCCGAAGGTCCACCATAGGTCGCGTGTTCCTTAGTTATTCAGTGAGTTTCAGGATTTAAAATCCACAAGGTAAGTGTCTATAGCATTCGGCCAAGGCAATGTTTGGTAAATAGATGTGTTTTATTAATTATTCAAAAGCCGAAACTAATCTATTCAAGTAATCTAGTGATTGCCGATTTCAAGAAAGAAGGATACAAAGTTTCGGGACTTAATTCTTAAGTCAATCGGCCACAAGGTAAGTTTTAGTGTACTAATCCTACTAGGATTTGGATTTATGGCTGAATGGCTCTTTGCTGAGTATTAAATGATTGATTAAATGTAGAGATCTAAGATCTAAGGCATTAGATCAAGCTTTTCGGGATTTGGATTGGAAACCTTAAGCGAATCAGGTGTGTACCCTACCCTAAGTTTTAATATGTTCATGGCTATGTTTTAAATTGAATGTGTTAATATGAATGTGAAAATATGGCTAAGTACCATGCTAAGGTACAAAAGTACTCAGGTACGTTTCCTACTCCTACTAGGATTATGAATATATGTTATATATAACATGTGAAAAGTGATAAGAATGTGAATTAAGGCATGATATGCATGATATATATGATATGGGGCATTCGGGTTATATGAAAGGGGAAGTGAATGTGGTGACCTAAGACCACGATATCTGAATGTGGTGACCTAAGACCACGAAATCTGAATATGGTGTCTCATGACACAAAATATGTATCTGGTGGCTGTGCCACAAATTTTATAAGGGCGATGAGCACGTCGACTGCAGCGACTGCCTTCGATGGTGTGTAGCGGATGGGGGGTTGACTGAGAAGTCCCCACGGTGTGCAGGTTGGTACGGGTGATGTGTAGCGGATGGCTATCTAGGTTTGGGTTCGGGTTTGCATCATATTGTTTAAATGCTATATGTACATGTATGATTTGAAATGCCTGAATTTGTTAAGACTTAGTGTTTGTGTACACATTGAGTCTGTTTGACTCACCCCGTTGTGGGAACCTTTTTCAGGTGACGATCAGTAATGGACCGGGTCGGCAGGAGCTTAGAGGTGGCCATGCACAGCAAGGAAAATTTTATTATTTGGACTTTTATTCTATTTAAGCATTTTAATTTATTTTTGGGAATTATTTGATGTAATAAGGCCATAGTTGAACTACTTTATTTTTCTTTTATTTATTATGTTACGAATTTTTAATGGCTATAAGATTAAGTAAATTTAATTTAAAATAGACTTTAAACATTTTGTCACCTGAAATAAATGGGTTTTCAATATAAAATAAACTGGTTTTCAACTCAAGCCCAACCCAAAACAATTTTACTTTCAAAACACACAAATTTTTCCTAAGTAACAAAAGAAATTTGAACCGGTTTACATTGAGGAACATACCAGATCCGGTCAAGGCTCGTGGGCCGGGTTTAGGGTGTTTCAATTATGACACTCTCAGATGTCAAGTATGTACCTGATTTACAAAAGAATCTTATCTCCTTGAGTATTTTAGACTTGAAAGGATGCAGAATCAACATCGAGTCAAGCGGCATTAAAGTATCTCGTGGAGCTCTCATTTTGTTAAAAGGTAAAAGAACTGGTAGACTTTATATTCTAGAAGGATCTACAGTGACTGGTGAAATTGACGTCCCTCGTTCGTTACAGAGTCAAAGTCAACTCATTTAGAGAGGAGGCAACTTGGTCATAGGAGGGAAAAAGGTATGACCGTTTCGTTGAAGAGAGGTTCTCTTTTGGATGCAGGTTTTGAATAGTTAGGGCAATGTGTTCCTGAAAATAAACCCGGGTTAGTTTTAATTTGCCAGTGTACAAGTCAAAGGCTAGAAGTTTTCCAGTTTTTAAGCACATATTTGACTCAATTAATTCCCTACATGGTTCAAGATAGGATCGTGGCGAGCTTTGGCAAAGATGGCATTGTGGAAATATGAGTCAAGGTGGAGATTTGTTAAGTATGACTCGTTTTTCAGTCGAATTTGAGAAGTAATCTTCTAGTTAAACTCTGTTTATTTGTTTCAATCAAACACTGATTAGTTTAGATTATTTTATTATTATTTGACCTATGAATTTAGCCTATAAATAGGCTCTTTTACAACCTTAGAAAAAACACCTATTAGATATTAGAACTCACAACACATTTAGAGAATTTTGTGTTTACGTTTTGAGGGTTCTTTGTTTTCGGGTTTTCGGGGTTTAGTTTTTATCTCCATCTTTTGCACTCCTTATTTCTTTTGCCATTATAGTAAAATTATCTTTGCCCATGGTTTTTTATCCTCTTTGGAGGAGTTTTTCCACGTTAAATTTGTGTGTTCAATTTCTCAATTTCTTCTAATATTTTTACTTGTTCGTTACTTAATCGGGTCATTTTCCTAACAAATTTGTTTTTAGATAGAAAATTGGGCCCATTTTGAGCTTATTCTTTTTAGATGTCTTGCATATGGCAGAAAATCTATGCATCACAATATTTGCTACCGTTATTGCCTGTATTGGAGATTTTATCCCTACCATTCATGATGAAAAGTATTGTTATATTTTGTGTCAATCTTAGGTACCTTTCGGGCAAATGGTTTCCATTTATGTATAAATCAGTAAAACAGTATTAATTTTGACAAAAACCAATTATGACATATATATATATATGTAGGTGATCATTAGTACACTAATGTGTTCAATTACAACAATGGGAATTCTGAGCATGTGACCATTGATATCGACTTCCGAAGCCACTTTGAGATAGCTAGAGCAGTTGGTTCATACATTGAATATTAAATTCACTACCGGTTGTTTATGTTGGTTACTTGAATCGATTCAAACAATTGCTTCAACTTATGGTTGAAGCTGCTAGATCATCTCTCGAACAAAACTCGATGTTGTTCCCTCCATGGAGATCTCTTGCTTATTTGCAAGCAAAGTGGTACTCTGACACGACATCAGCGTTAATTCTTCTTCTTGCCATAAGCAATGCAAAGGACATTCAAGGTGGTTGGAACCTTCCATTCAATCCAAATTAGAAGCAGAACGACTATTGAACCTATAAACATCGATAATACCCGAAGATTGAAGCATGACAAGGCACAACACTCTTCATTCAGGGCTCTCTGACATGTACAGATTTTGATCTGGAAGATTGAAGTTCCTTTTTTTTGTGAGAGGTAAACTGTATTACGGCTTTTTTTTTTCTTTCTGCTACTATTTTTATTGGTAGTGAAATAAGTGCAGATCTCGGAATGAAGGGTAGGTTCATATAGCTGATGATAGATTGAGTCAATAACACGCCACCGCCACTTTGTCGTTTAAACTTCTTCATTTCACATCTCGATCTGGGGAGGCATTTGCTTCTCGTTGATATTCTAAGCACAGGTATGTAAGGGTATCGATGTACGAGAACTACTGTGGCTCAAAAGTAACTCAAAAAAGTCTACTACAACATTATAGATTGTTATTTGTTTTTCCCTAAGCCTAATATTTTATAAGGTTGGAGATTTTGTTCTTAAAATTTTGCCCTCTTTCTTCTTCATATATGATTTTGATTGTGAAAGATATGCTTTAAATTAAAAATATACAACAATAAAAAATAGTATATTAGTTGCTTTGTTACTTTCCCTATTAATGTTTATGGTCTATGTTACTCTTTTCATTTAATTATTTATTTAATAGTTTAGAGGTTAAATTTGAAATTAACCCTTGTTAAAAAGAGAAAGAAAAACCTAAAAATAAAGGGAAGCCACTTATTAATCTATCAAATCCTTGGAGGAACGACGGTTGGCTAATTTAGAGAGGATGCAGAAGGAAAACTGCGAAGACTTAGATCTTTATAAGTTAGAAACCACGACAAAGATGCAAGTTTATATTCCCAAGCTAAGATCTAATCACATTCTACATACCAAGTCATCGTGGGGCCATTTGAGATGAGGCAAGTAAACTTCAACTGTATGCGCAAGCTCACCAACGTTAATCTGGGCTGAATGGGAAGAATTTTAGAAGAAATAAAAGGAATCTGACAACCTCTTCTTCTCCCTAAAACCAGAGCCAGCCATCCCTGCTCCTATTGAGGAAGTTAGTAATGAGGGAGAGGCAGATGCAAAGGAGGTTGTGGACCAGCTAATAGAGGAAGATGTTTAACTTCTCTTGTATTTGTACCTACTTTCCTGTTTTAATGAAATTTCCTTCCTTCTTACATTTGTTATTCTTACCTTTCTTTTTGCTGTTCTCAAAATGTCAATCACCAAACTCATAATAACCCATCAACCTAAACTTAATCACATAATACTTAATATCCTTGTTGTAACCTATGGGACTAAGTTAGATCTAATGTAACATGCACATAGGGGCTATGTAACAACCCATTTTTTAGTGGTGTCTAAACAGTGGTTTCGGGACCACAAATTCCAATGCGTTAACTCGTAAATATTAATTATTTATTATTTACAGAGTCATTATAGTCATTGAAAATTTGGTTAAGAAATTTAACTGTTTAGATAATTAATTAGTTAAAAAGGACTAAATTGTAAAAGCTAAGAAAGTTAGACGTTTTTATTAAAAGTATTAAATCACTATGAAATGATGAAGTGGTGGCCTTAAATGATTAAAATACCTATTACAATGATGGTGGACGGCTAAGGCTAAATTTTTGGCTAAAGGTAATGTTTGCTTTAAGGGCAAAATTATAATTAGATAATAAAACTTAAATTAAGTAAAACCAAAACAAATCCCTATAATCTTTTCTTGTTATTTTCCACAAGATGAAGGAAAAGAAAGCGATAGTTAAAGCTTGGGTATTCGGCATATAGTATCTTTGCATGCAAGTATATTTTCCATCCATTTGTCAAGAATTTTGTGTTTTGGGGATCATTTAAGCTTAATCTAGCTAGCCCAAGGGTTAATTTGTAAAATTATTAAATGTTATGCAAGATGCCATTGATGATTTTGATGTGTTCTTGAAGTTAATGGTAGAATATGATGTTCGGATGTTTAATAGAACTGTTATGTTAAATGATTTTGTATGATTTTTAACTTTAGGGATTTAATTGAAAATAAATTAAGATAAGCATGTTTTTCTAGAAAAAAAAATTAGCATGTATGGATTGTTTAAGGATGTAGATGAATTTGGCACAAGGGTTTAATGACTAATTATGAAAATATGTTTGTTTTAATATTGAGGACCAAATTGAATAAAATGTAAAAATTTGGGGAAAATGTGTAAAATTATAAATAAGGAATTATATGTATCAAATTTAATAGAATAGGAAATTTAGGCTAATAAATATATTATATTATATTATATTATAGATCAAGAACAATTTGATAATCGTGGAAAAGTGAAAGTTGTTGATTAATCCCTAAACTTTTGATGTTTCTACAGTTTAGCCCTGGTAAGTTCGTACAGTTTAATTTGTGTGACACTTTGATATTTTATTAATTATGAATTGGTATTGTTAGATGTCTGAAATATGTTGAATTGTATTAATGGGATTGAATGAGAAAGTGATTATATTAAGTGTTGTTATTTGGTACATAATTGAACCGATAAACGTAGGATAGGATACGATTGGCGTGCCAGTAGGTTATATTGGCGCTGTACGGGATTGACTGGTGTTAAGATGATAATTGTGATGTATTATTGTTTACTAAATATACCAAAGTTCAACATTTTTGCGAACTATCATATTATATTATAGCGATTCAGGTGTGTTTCTGGGGGTGGATGTAAAGCCTTCAGGCTAGGCACTCAGTGCCGAGGTGTATTTCAGAGGGATGTTAGGTTATGGGCTTGGCACCTAGTGTCCAGGTGTATTCTCAAATGGATAGCTCATTTGAGCAATTTGGTGTGTTTTGAATGGTTAACCGTGTATCCAAATCCATTATAACGTTCATCGAGTATGTTTTTTTCAAGGGTATAATGTATATGATTGAGTTGTATCATTTTTATTTGAACATAAAGCTCACTTGCGATTTAATTGTGATTGACAGGAATGTTGTTAATCATCTGGATTCTTTAATAGATATGTTTATTCGGTAATTTTATTATTTTAGCTGTTGAACTTACTAAGTTGAATTAAACTTACTTGCATCTTTTTTCTCGTATTCCCTTGTAGATACATTTTTTTAAGCAACGGGCGATCGGATCAACTCAAAGAATCACACTATCCGAAAAAATTTTGGTAGTTTTTGAATGTTCATTTTAGGTTATATGGCATGTAATAAGTGAATTGTAGTTATGTTAATCACTTGTTACCTATGTAGCTTGTTAAACTTGTGTGATGTTGCTTTTGGATGGATTTTTGTACATGTGAATGTGTTTTTTACTTTAAGTGTGAACTGTGCTTATAACCATGTTTTGGCTAGTTGGTATAAGTTCTTGAAAGTAGTTGAAAAATGGTATGTTGGTTGTGAATGGTTAAAATGAATTAATAGGTATGGTATTTATTCTTTTGTGTGAATTTATAAGCTTGAATGCTAATTGTTGTGGAAGTTTTGTGGATGCATTTGTCTAGTGAATTGTGGTATCAATGAGGACACATTAGTTAGGCACATAAGTTGTTTGCTTTGGGATGCTTTGAGTGTATTTGAATGTGTTTTAAAGCCTTATAAACATGTGTTTGTGGTATGACTTGATACATAAGCAATTGGGTTGAAAATGGCTTGTTTTAAGGGCAATCTATGCAGCACACGGCCTGGGACACGAGTTGTCACACATGACCATCTCAAACGATCGTGTGTCAATATTATTTTAAGTGCAGGATCTACATAGTCTGCGACACGATTGTGTGTCTCAAGTCAGTATGTTACACGGTCTGGCACATGATCACGACACAGCCGTGTGATCGAACATCGAATGCACACACAGGTTGACACACAATCTGCGACAGAGCCGTGTGGACCTGTTTTGAATATTCACACAAGCGGACACACAGGCTGGGACATGGCCGTGTGTCCATACTTTAAGTACTCACACGGTCTGGGTTTTATCACACGACCAAGTGACCTTTGTTTTTCAAATTTTCTAGATTTTTCTTTTTTTATTTCAAATTGTCCTGGATTGTTTCCCAACTAGTTTTGGAGCCCCGTAGACTTGATTTAAGGTCTACAAATGTGATTTACCTTTATTTATATTAGTTATTTAATGTTATAAGATAATTTGTATAATTGTTTATATTTGAATTTAAATGTTCTGAATTGTACTATTATATTCCTTAACCTTAATCCAGTGATGGAGACGAGTTAGCGGTGTTATAGGCTATTTCTCAATTTCCTACATCTAGAGGATCGACTAAACCTAGGCTTTGATACCACTAAATTACAATACCCTATATCCAACCCGATCGCCAAGTCCAGGTACCAAATGTCACAATTAAATCGTATTACTTAACAATAATTCTAACTTAATCTATATATGCTGATTAGCGACTACCTTTGGCGGACTTGTAGGTACCTCTCCACAATAGTGGATTCTTACCCTAATCCTTTCATTCCACATTAAACTAAACTCTGACTTACTATATTATCTGACATTTACTTTCTTATAACTTAGCTTGTGCATATACCTTCTTTTAAAGGAAGACTCATTTACTAATATCCTCATTTGTGGCCCTTGAATATGAGTTTTGGCTTATAGTTAAGCACCACTTTTCCTTTGTAAACTCGTACTTGTAAGATAGTCCCACAAGACTTTCCCACTTCAGACCATCCGACAAGATATTCCCAACAATAGATAGTCCCCAACGGAGTATCTTTTCCTTAGATCGTCCTTGCCGACTTCCACATTAGATAGTCCTAACAGACGTCCTCTTTCTTTGTTAATCACTGGCAGACATTCCACCTAATATAGTCTTTGGTGAACTTTCCTTTTCTTACGACCCTTTTACCAATAATTACTTAGAATTAAAATCTAAATAACCATCTCTCTATCGTTGGGAAATGTGCTCATATTGTAGTAAACATGTAACTATTTTCTATGTATTTGAATGATGAATAAATAAATAAAGTTACTTTCACATTTCACTATTATGTCTTTTGTGTTTCTATATTTCATGTTTTGCATGCATAGTGAAATTGTGACAAGCAAATATTAGCTTATTGATTGTCTAAGTTCAAACTAATGATAACTGGTACAGTAAGATTATTTACATTGCGAGAAAGACAACTTATTTCAGTAGATAATCTAAACGAGTCCGTAATCCCGTAAAAGAATCAAACTGAGCATTTGATTCAAATATTTAGAGTGGCACTATAAGATTGTTTACATTGCGATAAAGATAACTTATTTTAGTAGATAATCTAAACGAGTCTGTAATCCCGTAAAAGAATCAAAGTGAGTATTTGATTCAAATATTGTTTACAATTCCAAATTGGGAGATGGCTAGTCTTGGCTATTGGAGCAGTTGACTTGATAAACCATAATTTACAAATATTTTAACCCCATGCTTAGCTTAATTTTGGATGAGTTTCCATTAAATTTGATGAATTCGATGCTCCTAATCTCTTAATTTCATGTTTTCTACTCAGGAGAGCTTAGGAAGTCGGAAAGAACAAGAAACGGGAAAAAAGGGGCAAAGTGGGCCTACCTAGGAAAGCACACAGCCTGGGCTATCGACCATAGGCGTGTCACACGGGCGTGTCCCTGCCGACCCTAGGATGAATTTCATTCAGAATAGGACACTTGTGGACCAAGATAGGCATTCCAAAGCCTATATAAACACCCTAGGGGGTAACCTAAAAGAGGATGTCGACTAGAGGTCGAATAGAGTTTGACAGGACGTTGAATAGAAGCCAAGTAGAAGGAGAAAATACTCTAAGACAGCCATCGGGATCAGCTTAGGAGAAGGATCTCCATCAAGACTGAGTATCTCCTATCAAGTTCTTTAGAAGTTTTTGAGTTTTCTTATGTTTTGTTGCTTTTCCTCTTTTATGATGTTTCCCTCTATCAATATGAACTAAATCCCTCAAATACCTGAGGGGATGAAACCTAAGATGAATCTTATTATTATTTGATTTATGAGATAAATACTTGTGCTTATTCTTAATTGTGAGTTCTTATTCTTTTTTTAATAATTCAGGTTATTGATTCAAGTCGAATGTGCTTATTCAGTGAGCAAAAGTCCATGTCTAAGAGTAGATCAACACAATTAAGTGAAGTTGATTGCAACCCTAGAGATAGGGCGACGAAAATCTGCTGGATTAGGGTCAAACCTAATAAGGGAATCCATAGATCGAGTTAGTGCAACAATAGGGGTTTTAATTAGAAAGAGATTTCAATTAATCAACCTAGAGTCAGTTGTTAGTAGCCACGAGAGAGGTATTAATATAATCAGGGATTTCTATGGATTAAGCCAAGTGAATAAGTCGCATGAATCAAAAGTAATAAGTGAAGTCTAGGTGGATTCTTCCTTTGGTATTGCCTATCTCATATAAAGTTGTTTATAAATAGTAATACGAACATATTTTAATCCCACATTTAGCATACTTTTGGATGATTTAAGCCTTGAATTGTGGAATTTGGTGCTCTTAATCTGTTAATTTCATGTTTTATACTTAGGAAAGCACCAGAGGATGAAAAGAACGAGAAACGGGCCAAAAACAGAGAAAATGGGCCAAATCGTGAAATCAACACGGCCTGGGCCCAAGACCACACGGTCGTGCCTCCTTAACAGACTCGAACACGGCCTGGCCACGATTCACACGGGCGTGTGCCATGGGTATAACATCCCAAGTTAGGGGGTTCTGCATTTCATGTTTCGGTTTGTTTGGCTTGTTTTGCTTGCTATTTGGATGTGTTTGGGGGTCTTAGGAAGGCTCGGGTTCGAGCCGGGGTCTTGGTTAAATTTTTGTTTTAGGGCACTTTAGGGGGAAACTTGTAGAGGTAGGTCTTATGTATAGTTGTGTGTGATTGATGACACAAAAGGGGTGTGGAAGAGTGGTAAGTGACGCCTAGGAATCAAGGGGGGATGACGCCTCAAGGGGAGCATGGAGGAGAAGGGAGCAGGTTCGAACCACACAGCTAGCATATTGGGGGTTTTATTTTGATAAGGATGGAGAAGAGGTGGATTCAACCAAGACTCTGCATGTTAGTTGTGGAATGGGTCAACATATTTGAATTGGAAGGAGGAGAGGGGTTGGTGGAGTAAGAATCGGTCAACTCATTTGAAATGGGGAGTGGAGAGTGAAAGGTGGAGGAATTTGTGGGATGTGGAGAGAGGGAGAGAGGTTGGCCGAATGAGGGAAGTGTGGGGGGAGTACATGTGCGGTTTTAGCTTGGTTAGGTGGGGGCAGAATCTCTTTTGGTTCTTAGGCAACTTAGTGTGCATTTTCAGTCACTAGTGTAGGGGGTGCCGTTTTTCAAGATGTCATTTTGAGAATAGAGGGAACCGAAAATCACTTTAGAAATTTTCTCATTTCTTTTGCATTTCTTTCTTTCAATCATTCAATTCATATCTTTTCTACCAAAACCGCAACTCTCCTTTGACCTATTTTCTTCTCTTTCTTGTCACTTTGGTAAAAGCCGAATCTCAGAGTTGTCATCTGTGCTTTCTTCCTTTCTTTTCCACCTCTTGCTAATTTCATCTTCTCCATAGCCGAACCTCCCTAGTAGCTATTTGGAATTGTTCCTCTTTGGGTAAGTGCCTTAGCCGAATCTTGATTCTCTATCTTTACTTCTTCTCCTCTCTTCTGTATGCATATTTTGTGGTAGCCAAACCTTGCTTTTTGTCAGCTGAGGACATTCTTCTATTGTTTTGCTAATAGCCAAATATAGTCTCTCCATTCTTCATACTCTTGTTTCGAGGGGTGTATTTCCATCATCTCTTCTTGGCAGGGCTTGCTTCGAGAGGTTCTTAGGCCAAGCCTTCTAGTGTTCGAATTCCGTGGATCAAGGTAAGATATTCTTTCTCGATTTCTTTTTCATCTCCTCTACTTTCCTTTAGAAACCGACATCTCACTTTTCCATTAACTGAAGGGGTTTCTCTTTCGTAATGGTTTGCCTCACCTTTTAGTAATCTATCTCTTCCATCTCTAATTGCTAGTGGCTGAATATCAGTAGAAAAGGTGCTAAGGTTTCTTTAGTTGCCGAAGGTTCTCTTCTAAGCAGTCTTGTTGGTTCGCGTTAGTAACAAAGGTAAAGAATACCCTCTGACTTTATTCGATTGGTTCTCTCTCGGTTGTTTGCTGCTATAGTTTGATATCGTTATTAGATAACCATTGTTTCCGTGGTAGTACGGTATTGATCAAGATTCTTTCATGGATGCGAGTGCCAGTCAAACTAAGGAGGCGAGTGGGACTGTAACCGCGGTTCCTAGGGTTAAGCGTCGAGCGGTGTTGGCGGTTCAGGATTTTCTGCCAGGCTACGGTAGAGAGCCGACATCTGCCTGGGACAGACAGATTGCGGTTGTCCCCTCTTCTAGAAGTGTCAACAATATAGAGAGTTTAGTTCTCTGCGTTTTCAGGTGTGTAATTCCCACACCTTTTCTATTGTTTGTTATCTAAAGTGTATGTGTTGTTTGAAAGTCGAAAACTCGGTAATGGCTATTGAGTTACCCTTGGAGGGTAGAATCGAAATACCAGGTTAGTTATTCTCCGGTTATGCTTTATAAATATTATCGTTAGCATGAATATGCATGTACTTTAAATATTCTATGTATGCTGTTATATGATGTATTCATTTCACTATGATTGCATGTGCATGGTATTGGGGAAATGATAATGATGTAAAGGGATAGTGTATATCAGTGACTTTGTCACATTAATCCGATGGCTCGGTGCCATATATGTATATCGGTGACTTGGTCACATTGATTCAGTGGTGAGACCATATTTTATTGACTTTGAGTAGCATGACTGACAGCATGACTGCCAAAGAGGAGTGTAGCGGATGGAGGGTTGATTGTAGAAATCCCCACAGGTGTGCTGAGGTTGGATATATGGAGCGGAGTGTATAGGATGGAACATTAGGATGGGTTGGGTTTATCGTATTGACTTTCTGATATGCTATAGTGTTTGGGCTTTGGCCGATTGAAATTTGGGGGCTTAGGCCAAGTTATGGTTTATGTGAGGCAATTGCACACTGAGTCTTCATGACTCACTCCTTCTGTTAAAACTTTTGCAGGTGATTCTTAGTTCAGTGGATTTGGGCCGGAGGGGACTTCGAGGTGGCCATGCACTGTTAATGTTAAATTAAACTTTGCTTTTCTTTGGATTTTCTTTAATTTGGGGATTTTGTTTTGTAAGAAGGCCACTAATATTTTGGTTTATTTTTGGTTTAAACTTTAGACACTTTAATTATAAATTATGCGGTAACATGTTTTCTTTATAAAATGCAAATGAAAGTTTTTCTCACAACTTAACCAACAATTTTACAAACGAAACTAGACAACAAATCTCGAGTTAACTGAATGCAACATCATGTGTTTTTAAACGTCACCTAAAAGCAGGATATAGGCTAAGTATAATTTTTTTAATGGACACTAAGGTTTCAGAATAACTACCGAACTTGAAGTTTCAAAAGAGATTTTAAAATTATCAGACAAATCTGAAGTTTCTTAAGAATTTTCTTATGTGACATACTAGATCCGGTCGTGGTGTTTGGGCCGGGTTTGGGGTGTTACAATGGGCGTGTCCTTGACGTGACCTGTTTGAATTTTACTCGGATTAGGGTACTTAGAGGCAAAGAAAGCCATTCCAAAAGCCTATATAAACATTCTAGAGGCCAACCTTTAGGGGGCGTCCAGTTAGGCCGAAGAGTCGAGCTAGAGAGGCTAGAATTGTGGGATTTACTTGAAGCAAGCCAGTTGATTTATCTCAAGAAGCCAGAGTTATACTCAAGACAGAGAATCTTCTCTTTAATTCCTTCAGGGGGTTTTAGGGTTTTTCTTATGTTTTGTTTTATATTTTCTTCTGAGATGTATTCTTTTATTATTATGAACTAAACCCTCAAATACCTGAGGGGGATGAAACTTAAGACGGATCTTGTTATTGTTTTCTGAACTATATGATAAATACTTGATTTGTTCTTAATTATGTGTTCTTAATTCTTATTTTGATATTTCAGGATATTGATTCAAGTATTGATGTGCTTAAGAAGAGGAGGAATAGACCCTATCTAAGAATAGATCTAGCATAATTAAGCGGAGTTTATCGCAACCCTAGAGATAGAATGATGAAAATCTGCCGGATTAGGGTCAAACCTAATATGGGAGTCCATAGATCGAGTTAATGCAATCCTAGGGGTTTTAATTAGAAAGAGATTTCAATTAATCAACCTAGGGTTAGACGTCAGTAGCCTCGAGAGAGGTATTAATATAAATTAGGGAATCCTACGGATCAAGTCAAGTAAATAAATCGTCTGGTTCAGAGTTAAATAACAAGTGAAGTCTAGGTGGATTCTTCCTCGGGTATTGCCTTAATCAATTGGTTTTTCCCACAAGTATTTTCCCAAGTTCATTCTCTTTGTCTTAGCATCTTTAGCTTAGTTGTTAGTTAATTTTAGATTAATTAATAATTTTCTTTATTCTTAGGCTAAATAATAAAAAGAAAGTTAGTATTAGTACTTTTGGTTCCTTTGGTTTCGACGATCCGGTCTTGCCACTAAACTATACTACTGTTCGATAGGTGCGCTTGCCTCAATCGTTGTCATAGTTAGTTTCTAGGCTCAATCATTCTTTTTATAAATTTTTAAGACTCTGACACACGATCAGTTGTCCTAAATTATTTTCCCCAATTCGCTCTCCGTCACTTTCATAGTTAAATTAGTTAGTTAATTTTAGATTAAAAACCAAATCCCCTTAATTATTAGGCTAGATAATAAAGAGATAGTTAATACTAGTACTCTTGGTCCTTAAGGATACGATATTCTGGACTCACCACAACTATACTAATGTTCGATAGGTGTGCTTGCCTTTGCCGAAATAATAGTAAGTTTCGAGCTTCATCAAGTTTTTAGCGTCGTTGCCGGGGACTAAGATATTAGGAAAACTAATTTTTTATTACTTTATCCATTCTTACTTTTATTTGCAATGTAACACCCCAAACCCGGCATAGACATTACGACCGGATCTAGCATGTCACATGGATAGGTTGTTTAAAAATTGCATTCTCATTAAAACTTCGTATTCTTTTTGAAATTCCGTGCTTTATTGTTTAGTGGAATTCAAATCTGCTTTTATGGTTATCTTGTAAAAACGTTAATAATTTTATTTGCGAAAACTTTGTTTATAGCAGAAATCAGATCTAGTAATTTGCGGAAATGTGATATTTTGAAAAACAGTTAATGATGTTTTAAGAAAACCCAGAGTTTAATCATTTATAGTCTGCGTATAACTGAAATGAAAATTTAAAAGAAAAATTAAAGTTCAATGGCCTCATTACAAACTATTAAACCCAAATTAAACTAAATTTAAAAATAAAGCAAAACGAAAGTTACTAAAGTTCATAAGAAGTATTTCGATGTATGGCCACCACAGAGTCCTCCGCTGTGCCAAATCCTCTAATGTTGGGGATCACCTGCAAGGTTAAAGCAGAGGGGTGAGTTACGAGAACTCAGTGTGTAATCCCCTAAACAGTCATTAACTGTGCCTGAGCCCATATGGAAGCAGACTGGGCCGAAGCCCATACAGAAACAGACTGGGCCTTAGCCCTATAAACATGATAGTGCAAACAATGTAATGCAGCCCAACCTAATAATCCATCCGCTACACACCCCTGTACCAACCCAACACACCTGTGGGGACCAAGTCAACCCACCCAGCCCAACACACCAATATGGCAGACAAGCTGCTCATCACAGAATTTGTGGCGGAACCACCAGAATAACAAAATATACGTGGCATAGCCACCAGACAGAATTGTGGCAGAGCCACCAGAATAACACTTCCTCCGATCATCAATCCCACCCCATGCAACATATCATAAATGCAATGCAACATACGTATAAATAAATAAAGCATATACATAATAACCAACCATAATCAGGGGTATAACGGTAATTTACCCTCCAGGGGTATTTCGATAATTTACCCTCTAGGAGTATTTCGGTAATTTTGCATTTAACGGCCTTTTCGAAGGCCTACTGTCGCCTCGAGCAACACGAGACCCTTTTTGGGTCACTACAGAACTATTGGGCCTGAAATCCATTTCAGGCCCAAACGGGCCCACACGCTCATGTGGCCCAAAATGCATGGTTTCGGTTTCAGATTTGTAGATTTCGCATTCGGACCTATCGTTTGATAGTTTTCCAACAATTTTGCCCAAGTGGGCCGGATAGCCCGTTGGGCCCATTTGGCCCGTTTCGGCTCGATCAGGCCTGTTATAGCCTCAGTTTCGCGAGAGTGCTCGTGACACTCTCAATGACTTACCATCATTATTCGGATTTCGTTTTACCACTATGAGTGTTCGCACGCTCGAGTGGTCACAGATGCTGGTTTTTCGGCTTTCCCGCTTTCGGCCAAATCACAGAACATTACAAGTATGCATTCGGAGGGGTGTGAGATTACACACCTGATCACGTAGAGTACTAAACACCCACGATTTTGTCGTCACCTATACCAAACATAACACACAATTAACTCTATAATAGTAGAAATGGGAGATCTTTTGTCCACACACCTAACTATACGTTTTACTACCACTTACCCTCACTAGCGCGGTCAACTACGATTTGCTTATCTAAACCAGATGTCGCCGCCCTTCCACAACCCGGCAGAAAGTCCCGAACCACTGACACACTACGCTGCTTAAACTTGGGAGAAGGTGCAACGAGTCCATTTCCACTAGGCACTCTTCATGCTTCCCTCTCAGTCTGGCTATCACTTGCCTCCATGAAGAGCTCTCGATTAGCTAAACCCACAATCATCATGCCAAGGGGGGTTACCATACGGCCGTCAAAGAGCAGGAACAAAAGGAGTAATCGACTTTTAGAGAAAAAGAGAATAAGGGAGATTAGTAAAAGGAAAGGATATAATCACTTACCGATACTCGAATGTTGAATGAACAGAGAAGAGATAAGCTTGATCCCTAATAAGTTCGGCCTTTTATCAGAGAAGAGCCGAATGGGGAAGGAAAGATTCGGCAACCAAGAGTAGCACTATAACACACAGATGGAACTAAAATAGGAAGTGGAAGAAGGAAAAAGTGTATAGTTAAATGGCTAAAGAAAAGACAAGAAAAGGAGATGAGATGAAAAGAAATGAATAAGAAGAGGTGAGAAGAAGAATTCGGCCCACCAATGTTTAGGCAAAATAAGAAAAGGAGAAAGCATGAAAAGAAAATGAGAAGAAGAGAGTAAGAGAAGCTGAGGTTTCGGCAACAGAAAATTGAGGCAAAAGACCTGAAATGCTAAAGTTGAAAACGCACAAAGCAAGACTTTCTCAAAAGAAAACCTTGAGAAAATTGGCACTTTCTCACTCTCAAAGCCAAAAATGATACCCTAGACACTCTTACTCAGCCAAAATTCTCTTTTACTAGACCCCCACTTTCGACCACCTCTTCTCACACCACATTCCCATGATTTCCTCCAGAAATCTCTCCCAAATTCACTCTCCATCTCCCATTCAAAATCACCCAACCACCTTGACCAATTCAAACACTCCTCCATCAGTATTTGATTCCAACACAACCTCTTGTCATCTCCTGAGCAAAATAAAAGCCTTCAACTTGCCATCTGTAGGATTCGAACTCCTTCCCTCTTTGCTCTGCAAATGACGCCACAGCCACCTTGCCACATGCCCATCTTGTGTCTCCTAAATGCACCTAATTATTCTTAAGCCCTACTGCCATCTGCCCTATCCACTAAAGGGCCAAAAACCAAAATTTTTCTTATGGCCCAACTTAAACCCAAGACTTCATAGAAACCCCGTAACCTTCCAAAATCACATACCTAATAGATCAAACTTGCATTAATGTCGTTCTCACATTCCCAAAAATTTTAAAAAGCTCCTACGCTCAAGGCTCAATGGGCCCAATTCTACTAGGCCCAAATTCGTGGTGTTACAAATCTACCCCCTTAAAGAAATTTCGTCCTCTAAATTTCCAGCTATCTAACAGTGGTTTTAACACAGACCACTCTACCACGCTGTCGTTGCGCACTCTCATTCCAATACACTAATACACTTCTAACCTAATCTAGAAACCTCCTCCCACATCCAAATATCCAACCACAGAAACAAACAGATATTTATTACACATAAAATTCCTACATTCAAACAACACATCCAACCAAAACACACACAGAATAAAAACCAAGAATACAATCCAGTCAAGAAAGGACAACATTTCTAACAACTACTTTTCAACAACATTAGTTTCGAATACTTACGGATTTGGTGCCGGAGATTCGGTCTGCCTTAACGATATATATTTTCTAAATCATATTTCAAACAAGTTTTGAAAAATGTTTTCGAACTGCTATTGCTAGACCTGCTATTGCTGCAAATAATTCTGAACTGAAACCTAACACTACACAGATGATTCAACAGTTTGTTCAGTTTGATTGTTTGCAGGATGAGGATCCAAATAATCACTTAGCAAATTTCCTAGAATTATGCAATACCTTCAAAATTAATGGCGTTTCTGATGATGCCATTCGCCATCGGTTATTTCCCTTCTCGTTGAGGAAGAAAGCAAAACAGTGGTTGAACTCGTTACCACGAGGATCAATCACTACATGGGAACAATTGACCGAAAAATTTTTATTAAAATATTTTTCGCCGCTAAAACGACTAAGTTGAGGAATGATATCTCTTCTTTTGTACAAATGGATCTAGAGACACTTTATGATGCATGGGAGAGATACAAGGATCTACTAAGAAGGTGCCCTCACCATGGGTTACCCTTGTGGCTACAGGTTCAAACCTTTTACAACGGTGTGAACCCCTCAACTAGGCAATTGATTGATTCAGCCACCGGTGGTACCCTAAACAACAAAACACCTGAGGCTGCCTACGAATTCATTGAAGAGATGTCACTGAATAACTATCAGTGGCAAGTTACAAGGACAAGGCCAACAAAACACAGTAACCATGCTATCAAATCAGGTAGAGATGTCGAATAAAAAGATTGATGGTTTGTGTAGTTCTTCACAGGTACATCCAGTTATGCAGTGCGATACAAATGGAGGAGGGATGAACAATATAGAATACCCATCCTACAACCCTGGCATAGAAAACGAACAAATGAACTATATGGGTAACAATTCTAGACCTCGGAATAACCCTTATAGTAACAATTATAATCTAGGTTGGAGGAACCACCCTAACTTCTCATGGGGTGGCCAAGGAAATCAGAGACAACAACCCTTCCCAGGCTTTCAACAGCAACCCTACCCACAAGAGAAGAAGCCGAACCTTGAGGAGATGCTAACAAAATTTATCGCGGTGTCAGAAACACGTTTCCAAAACACTGAAACAGCACTCAAAAATCAAGAAGCATTGATTCAAGGGATCAAGAACCAATTAGGACAACTTGCTAAGATCATATCTGAAGGACCACAAGGCAGCTTGCCAAGCAACACTGAAACTAACCCAAAGTAGCAATTTCAAGCCATAACTGCTCACGATAGGGAAGGGTTACATGAACCAAAAGTGAGGCAAGATAATGTGGTAGAGGAAGGTAAGGTTTAGGTAAGCCATGATAAACCAAAACCGGTAATTATAGAGTACCAACCTTGTGTGCCATATCCTAATGCGATGAAGAAAGACCACACAGATGAACAATTCGGTAAATTTCTTAAACTTCTAAAGAAATTACATATCAACTTACCGTTTCTTGAAGCTCTTTCACAGATGCCAGATTCAAGGAAATTTTTAAAAGAGCTTTTGACAAAAAAACGGAGGTTAGACGATACGTTGCATGTGGAGCTAAATGCAGTGTGTTTAACAATTTTACAAAATAAACTACCACGAAAATTAAAAGATCCAGGGAGTTTTACAATTCCATGTTTAATTGGTAGTTTATCTGTTGATAATGCTTTAGCTGATTTAGGGGAAAGCATAAATGTTATGCCTTATAAAATGTTTAAACAGCTAGGTCTAGGGAAACCCAAACAAACTAGGATGAGCATTCAATTAGCTGATAAAACTATTAGAATTCCTAGGGGTATAATCGAAGATGTACTAGTAAAAATTGATAAATTCATATTCCCAGTAGACTTCTTTATTTTAGACATGGATGAGGACAATAATATTCCTTTAATTTTAGGAAGACCCTTTTTAGCAACTGCCAGAATTAAAATTGATGTTGGTACAGGCAAACTCATACTTCGTGTAGGTGACGAAACGATCACTCTTCAGGCTTTTGACTCGGCTAGGACATCGAGTAATCAAGGTGAAAACATCAACTCTACTAATGACAATTTGGTTACACCTTCTTTACAGGAAAAACCATGAAACTACACAACTGAGCCAGATCCTAGACTTCGTGTCAACAAGAAAATAACTCATGAGGAACGAAGGCTTCAGATCGATGACCTAGACGAGTGGAAGATAATTACAAGGAGAAACTAAAAACACACGAAGCAAAAACAAAGCGACTCCATGAGCCAAACCAATTTAAGATCGGAGATCAAGTATTGTTAGACCCTCGGATCACCACTTCAGACCTTGATACAAATGAAGAAACCCCTTTTGAGGTACTGAATATCTTCCCATATGGAACAGTCGAGGTAACTAATCCCAAGTTAGGCACTTTTAAGGTAAACATTACTCGACTCAAACTGTATAGTGACCATAGAACTGATAGCAGTGGAAAGGAGTTTCAACTCCTCAAACCACCACGAATATGCGAATGAGAGGTAAGTCTAGCTTAAGACTTTAAACGAGCGCTTCTCGGGAGGCAACCTGAGCACTAATCTCACTAACATCCATATTTTTTATTTTAGCATCTAACTAAGAACTAACCAAATTAATGAAGCGCAGGTTTCCTATCACACGGCCTTGCACACGGACGTGGCCGTGGCCGTGTGGACACCACGGATTTGTACACCGGCGTGGCAGAGATCGTATGAACCAAGGACGAAAAATCCCCAAAACCACGGGCGGCAATAAAATGCCACGACCGTGTGATACGACCGTGGTCGACACTGATTTATCAACATGGGCGTGGCAACCTCCACACGTGTGTGGGAGAAACGAACGATATACCACACGGCCGTGCGATACGGCCGTGCGATACGGGCGTAGGAAGCAACCAATTTCTCTTTCCTATTTAAAACCCCCTTTCTTTTCACTTTCTTCCCAAATTCTTTCTCTCCCAAACCCTAACCACCACACCCCTTCCTCTTTCTTTCATATTTCCCCTTTCATTTTCCTTTTCCCCTTTTCCTCACTCTTTCTCTACACCACTATCACCATGTCGAAGAAGCGAAAGGATCCTAGCACAGTCTCACCGTACAAGACCGATCTACATAAATTCATGCCGGTCACTTCATTAACTCGACAGGACAAGGACCTTTGAGTCCATTTATTTTTTCTTTTTCTTTTCTCTTATCCTTTATTTTCCTCCCCTTTATCTTGTCTTTAATTTATAGTATTATATTTTGATTTCTTTGATTTAGGTTCAAAAGGCTACTTGGGAATCACCACACCAAGACCATAGACACCACCGCCACCTTCATCTATGCCCAACTTACCGGTTCTTTTCTTTAACTCCATCCAAAAATCAGGAAGTTCACTTCTCTCCCTATCTCATGATTTTTTATATTGTAGGTATCCATCTTTGTACATTGAGGACAATGTAAATCTTAAATGTGGGAGGTGTCAACAATACTGAATTATATCTTGTTCTTAAGTAACTTTCTCATATTATTATTAGAATAAAACTTCTATTGATTTATGATTTTCATTGATATGTTTCGAATTAAGTCATAGGTAATTGTGCATTGATGGTTTAAACTTTAAGATATTAGAGAATCAAGCATGATAAGTCTATTTTCCGTAATTAAAATTTTTAGGTTGCTTCCCTAATCTTAAATATTACTTTGAAGTTTTGAAATTTACAAGGTTGACATCAAAAGCCATAAGTTTTGTGAGATTTTGAGCCTTGTATAGCATATATTTTTTGTGCTCACTTTATTGATTATGAGTGTGTCAACATTGAATTGATATTCTAGAACTTGCTTCGATTATACGTGTCGAGACCACACTTTTGATTTGATATACAAAAATGATAAAGGCACCTAGGTTTTAACCCACTTACTCCATAAAAAGCCTAAATCTATAATTAACCCTTAGTAAACCCCTTTTAACCTAATAAACCGTTCCTTCACTCACCCATTAATTATTAACCCAAAACAAACTTCCCCTAATCTTTTAACGTCTTGCATTGAGAAGTTGCCTAACTATGTTCTCTATTTTAGTTGTTAAAGTTCTTTCCTATCATTGTAAATGCTTATTCTTAAAAAAAAAAAAAAGTTGATGATTAGTTCATTATGAGCTCAAACTGTTAATTCCATATCGTTAGAAGAAGCTCGTGTTATTTAGTGATAAGTTTTCAATCAATGTAATTATTCAGTATTAGTTATTTTTCTAGTTAGGTAATTTGTCAAATTCAATCTCGATTCTAACCTTCTAATTCAGCATATATCCACACCATTAACCCAAGCCCCATTACAACCCTTTTAAGACCTTTTGATTTGTGTATCATCTCATTTTATAGTGGTAGAGATTTGATTTTCACGCAAGCCTATGGATTAACACTTCATGTTCGATTTTTTTGAGTGCTTAATTTGAACCTTAAAACACCTTGAGTGATTTGAGTGAATCTTTAGTGAGGATGCCAATTCTTGTCGATTTTGAATCAGAGGTAATTATTTAGGTAAAGGGAAACACCTATGTTTTCGTGCTACAAAAATTTATGACTTAGATTGTTTGAATCTTTAGGACACTTTTAGTTAAATTATCAATGTATGAATTATCTATGAATTATGATGAAACATTATCGATAAAGATTATGAATTGAGGAAGCTAATTTTAATTATAAGTTGAGAATTTTGCTTGAGGACAAGCAAAGGCTTCAGTGTGGGGATATTTGATAAACCATAATTTACACATATTTTAACCCCATGCTGAGCTTAATTTTGGATGAGTTTCCATTGAATTTGATGAATTCAATTCTCCTAATCTCTTAATTTCATGTTTTATACTCAAGAGAGCTTAGGAAGTCAAAAAGAACGAGAAACATGCCAAAAAGGGAGCAAAGTGGGCCTACCTAGGAAAGCACACGGCCTGGGCTATTGACCACGGGCATGTCACAAGGGCGTGTCCCTGCCAACCCTAGGATGAATTTCATTCAGAATAGGACACTTGTGGACCAAGATAGGCATTCCAAAGCCTATATAAACACCCTAGGGGGCAACCTAAAAGAGGACGTCGACTAGAGGTCGAACAGAGTTTGACAAGACGTTGAATAGACGCTGAGTAGAAGGAGAAAATACTCTAAGACAGCCATCGGGATCAGCTTAGGAGAAGGATATCCATCAAGACTGAGGATCTCCCATCAAGTTCTTTAGAAGTTTTTGGGTTTTCTTATGTTTTGTTGTTTTTCCTCTTTTATGATGTTTCCCTCTATCAGTATGAACTAAATCCCTCAAATACCTGAGAGGATGAAACCTAAGACGAATCTTATTATTATTTGATTTATGAGTTAAATACTTGTGCTTATTCTTAATTGTGAGTTCTTATTCTTGTTTTAATAATTCAGGTTATTGATTCAAGTCGAATGTGCTTATTCAGTGGAGCAAAAGTCCCTGTCTAAGAGTAGATCAACACAATTAAGCGGAGTTGATTGCAACCCTAGAGATAGGGTGACGAAAATTTGCCAGATTAGGGTTAAATCTAATAATGGAATCCATAGATCGAGTTAATGCGACAATAGGGGTTTTAATTAGAAAGAGATTTTAATTAATCAACCTAGAGTCAGTTGTTAGTAGCCTTGAGAGAGGTATTAGTATAAATCATGGATTTCTATGGATTAAGCCAAGTGAATAAATCGTATGAACCAAAAGTAATAAGTAAAGTCTAGGTGGATTCTTCCTTAGGTATTGCCTATCTCATATAAAGTTGTTCTAAAGTATTTTTCCCAATTCGCTCTCCGTCACTTTCATAGTTAAATTAGTTAGTTAATTTTAGATTAAAAACCAAATCCCCTTAATTATTAGGCTAGATAATAAAGAGATAGTTAATACTAGTACTCTTGGTCCTTGAGGATACGATATTCCGGACTCACCACAGCTATACTACTATTTGATAGGTTTGCTTGCCTTTGTCGAAATAATAGTTAGTTTCGAGCTCCATCATGACTCCACGGTAGAGACATATATGAATTCATTGGAAGAATGATACATTGGATTGGACCCAAGATGAATTAATTCACTTGTAACGTTCATGGTATGATTTACCTAAACCTTGAGTTAATCATTGACCATGCATATATAACTCATGTGCTTCGATATAAGTGGAGGATTATGCTCTAAAGATGATCAAGCCCATATCTGATATGTTGGGTACATGACTTGTGTATGGCATGGCTTTACTAGCAACAATGGAATTCATAACTCGATTAAAGAGTTAACGATATGCTCTCATTAACATTGTATGGATTGATAAATATGGAGCATGACCACAGTTTGCTTGTTTAGAGAAATTATGAAATTGCTTCACTGGTAATTTTTCTAGAGATATTTTCTTATTTTAAAACATTTCTAGAGATATTTTTCTTATTTATAACTTGACCCCAAAGTCTCACTGGTAATTTTATGGAAAATTTTCTGATTCGAAGCATGTCCACACTCGGCAAAAGTGAGCTTGAGGATAGCGAAGAAGACTACTTGGTTGAAGTGTTCATCCTAGGCAAAACGAAATGGTACAATTTTGATTAAGTGTTTATTACTTTAGATAACACAACCAAATTCTTTTGGAAAAAAATTAAAACTCTAATTTTTTCCTCAAATCTATTTTTTGCTGTGTTTTCCAAACCCGATTTTCCAACAATTTGGTATCAAAGGCAGGTTGTGCTTTATCTATAAGTATAAACATGTAACCAAAATAAATTTCTCTTCTTCTTGAATGATTTGATTACATAGAAAGTGGCATTCTTTAGATCTTATGAATGTCTTGAGTTATATATGGGAATGGATGTGTAACACCCTATACCCAACCCATTTTACTAGACTCAAATATACGATGTCACAATACTCAAATACTTAACAAAAATTTTACAATTGGCGAAAACCATACCTAACATACTTCTTATATGTTTTTATTATTTTATTTTTGTCTAAGTCAAAAGATTTTAAAGAAAACATTTCTTAATTACAACAGATTCTCAAAAGTAGTATAAAACATTCCAACTTAAATCTTTGTAAAACCAGACTTAACCTTGGTGTAGATTACTATTTGCCATATTCCCAAGAGTGCCCCTTTGTATGTAACACTCCATACTCGACCCCTCTGTAATATCCCGAGTTAGGGGGCTATTTTTGATTATGACTTTGTGTGCATGTGTTTGGTGTGCTATGCGGTTATTTTGATGTCTTCGGGGCTTAGTTGTAAGCTAGAAGTAAGCCTAAGTAGGTAGGACAATTTTTGTTTTTAGGCTTAGGTAAGAGGAGCTGATGGAGCTGGGATATATATATATATTATTTGGTGTTTGTGAGCACAAGAGAGGAGCTAGTAAAGTGGCAAAGCATGTGCCACTTGGAGCTTGTGTGGGACGTCAAGTGCAAGGGAGGAGGTCCTGTGTTCAAGCTGCGAAAATCCCACATTTTTGCTTCCTTTTGACGGCATGGAGGGGAGGAGTTGTAGGCAGTTCAAACTCTGCCTAAGACCTAGTCAAGTGGTTGAATGGTGAGTGGAGAGTGAATGTAGGAAGAAGACTTGTTCAAAGTGTTTTGAATGAGTGGTTGTGAGTGCATGGTGGAGGTGGCTGAATGTGGGATGCTTCATGGGGAGAGAATGGCCGGTTTTGGTAAGTGAGTAGGAGGAGTGTGCTGACTTTTCTTTTGGCATTTTTGTGTAGTTTTCGGCCAGCCTTAGTTTAGGGTACCAAAGCCGAATTGTCAAAGAGAATTTCTTCATTTCTTTCCATCTTGAAACCGAAAGACTAAGCCTCCTAGGAGCTTGCCGAAACTTGCTTGTTTCTTCCAATTCCCTTTGGTAGCCGAATGTTCCTTCCAATTTCTTTTTCTTTCTTCATTTGGGTAAGCCGAAAATAAAAGTCTCTTCTTCTCATATTTTCTTCTTTGTTGAACTTGGGTAGCCGAAACTCTCATCTTCCAAACACCTTCACCATTTCTCTTCTTTCATAAAACCGAAAGTACAACCTCTATTAATCTTTTATCTTCTTTCTTTTTCTCCTCTCAAACCCCATTGCCGTAACCTCCATTTCTTCTCATCTATATTCTCTCTTTCTCTTTTCTCACAAGCCGAACATAGGGGTGTTAAACACCTAGGGCCAAATCTTCTTCTTCTTGTTCAAAGTGCTGACCGAATCTATCCCCTCTCCTGGTGTGTGTTGGCCGAATTTTGGTTGGTGTGGGTAAGTGCTTGGCCGAATGGCCATTTCTGTTTTCTCGGGTGCTATGTTGGTTACGGTTTGGTTAAAGCCTATGTTGATTTTGGTTGAAAGGAATTAACCGTTGTTAACTATCTCGTTATAGGGCTTTTGGATTTTGGAAGCAATCAAGAGGAGCCTTCTCTCTCTGTTAATCTTTGGGTAAGTGGTGGTAAGAACGAGTTCTTTTAGTTTATTCTTTTAGTTTTCATTAAGTCAAGTTATTAAGGGATTAACCGTTGTCATTTGTTAGAGTGAGGCCGATTGTCAGAAGAACCACCGCTTGGTTCGGGGTTTGGTAGGAAACCAAACCAATAGCAAGGTAAGAGATCAAAGTTAACCCCTTTGGTTTATTTGGTCTTGGCCGAATGGTGCAAGTGCTAATCCCTTGTTTGGCCGATTATAGGAGCGAGGTTGTCGAGGCTATCGGGGGTCTTAGATCGGTTCTTTGGTTAAAGCGTGTGTTCGAGCAGGTGTGTAAACTAGCACACTGATTTCCTAGTAATATGTTAATAACCTGTTTGTGTAAAGTGAGACTATATGGTTGATGGATTTGGTACCCGATGGGGTATGTGCACGGATACGAGTAAGTCCGTTTCATTACGAGATCGGTAGTGATATATATGCGATATCATGATTTATGATGTAAATACTACGAGATGCCATGTTGAGCATGTTAGCATGACTGCATGATTTATATCATTTGCATTAGCATGATATGTTATTGGGTGATTTGAGAGGAGGAGGAAATGATATCCGTGTCTTTGGGACACTGTGTCTTTGGGACACCAGAGGTTTGGCACCTCCAGTGGTTTGGTACCACAGATGATATTTTGTGACTTTGGGTCACCAGAGGTTTGGCACCTCAGCGTCTCGTCCCAGTGGCTTAGTACCACAGTGGCTTGGCCCCACAGTTGATTATACGGGATTGACGCCAGTGATTTGGTATCACACGATGGGTTGGCCCCATCATTCGATTCGTGACTACGGTCACCAGTGATTTGGTATCACACTGTGTCTTTGGGACACCAGAGGTTTGGCACCTCATTGCGACTCGTCCCTGTGGTTAACACCACCGTGGGTTGGCCCCACTTGAGAGATACGGGATTGTCACTAGTGATTGGTATCACACGTGGGTTGGCCCCACAGTTGGTTATTTGTGACTTTGGGTCACCAGTGGTTTGGCACCACATTGATGGATATCGTGACTTTGGGTCACCAGTGGTTTGGCACCACCAGTGGTTTGGTACCACACGGGGTAGAAAAGGTGTTACGGATGGTTAGGAACGGGTGCATTAATTGTATTGCTTTGTTATGATGTGTGTTAGCATGTTGTATTATCGGGAGGGGGATTTATGCACTGAGTCTTGCGACTCACCCACTCCTTTGACATTTCAGGTGACACTTAGACGCGGACATGGAGCCGAGATGGACTCGAGGTGCTCATGCCATGCTTAAATAAGGATTTGCTCAGACTTTATAAAATTTGGTACTTTAGCTTATTTATTACTATTTGGTTTTATTTTGGATTGTAAATGGCCTTTAAAATTATGTTTTGCTATGTTTATGCTTAAAGTAGATTTTTAATATGCCTTAACAAATTAATTGGGTTAAAATTTGCTAAAACTTGGAAAGACAACAATTTCAAAACTACAAATCGATATGTTTTAAACTATACCATCGGGTATCACACTATGATTTGGGATTAAGGAAACTCAAACGATTTTCAAACCTAAACTCGATTTTCTACTAAGTCTAAATGTTTGAGTAACAACAAGAAACAACTTGAACTTCTAAATGAGATAAATCTGTTTTACCTACACATCTGATTAAGTTTTCAAAATTTCTGGGTTTTCAAATACACCATCAAATTTTAATCAAGCCTACTCAAGTTTTCTTCAAATACACTATATAGCGAAGTGTTTTCATCAAATTTTTAAACAGAAACCTACCTTCTCAAAATTTCGATTTTCCTCGTAACATACCAGATTCGGTCGTGGTGTGTTGACCGGGTTTGGGGTGTTACAATTGTGGTATCAGAGCCAAGTTCAAAAGCTCGGCTGTGGACCTGAGGCCCAAAATGTTTTAAAAGTCTGTTTTAAGAGTTTTGTTTTAAAAAGCATGGTTTGAAAGGCATGGCACCGAGTCTCCGGCACCAATGCGCCCAGGTAAGTACCCCTCACTATTACTTGTGATGTTAATATTGATGAGATGTGATTGAATGACTTGCAATAGTAAGATGACTTTAGAAACTGAAACTGATAGGATTCTGTGAACTCGCGAAAACAAAGCTTCTTTAATATTCATAAGAATTTGCTTTAAAACAGTGGAATAAATACTGATGCATAAAATTTCTAAATCAGATACGTAGAAAATTTAGTCATGAGTGCTAGAGGTGGACGCGGTCGTGGACGTGGTCGTGGTAGGATGACAGTTTCTGAACCCGTAGGATCTGGCCAGGGGTCAGAAAATAAGATACCAGTACCGCCACCAGTTGGAGGTGGTGAGTTTCAAGATCAGACTGGGGACGATGCAGTGTCACAGGCGATGGTGCGAGTGTTGGAAAGGGTAGCTGGAGTAGGTGGAGGCGCAAGAGTTAGGAAATCTGTGCCTGAACGACTTCGGGCAAACGGGGCTGAGCTTTTCCGAGGTGTTTCTGGTGTTGCTCCCAGCACGGCTGAGTATTGGCTGGAGGCAACCGAGCGGATTATGGACGATTTAGACCTGACTGCTGAGGAGAAGCTGAAGGGCATAGTATCGCTTCTTCGGGATGAGTCATACCAGTGGTGGCTCACGGTTCGGGACAGTGTGGCAGCGGAGGATCTTACGTGGGATTATTTTAGGGCTGCTTATCAGAAAAAGTACAATGGAGCTAGCTACATCGACGCGCAGCGAAAAGCATTTCTGAGACTGGTTCAGGGGAGTAAGTCCGTGTCAGAGTACGAGGCTGAGTTCTTGAGGCTGAGCCGGTATGCTAGGGGCATTGTGGCTACAGAGCACGAGAGGTGTGTTCGTTTCGAGGATGGTCTGAGAGATGAACTGAGGTTGCTGATTGCTCCACAGCAGGAGCGTGAGTTTGCTGTCCTGGTTGAGAAGGCTAAGGTAGCCGAGGGTGTTAAGGAGTCGGTAAGGCAGGGCATGGACAGGAGCAGGCATAAGAGGAGCTTTGGGTCTTCTGAGTCGTCGGGTAATCTTCAGAAAAGGGCTAGGCAGAGTGGGCCGAATCAGTCTGATAGGATTGTTGCTGCTAGTCAGGGACCGCCACAGTGTAACCGTTGTGGGAAATCTCATTGGGGAGGCTGCTGGACCGGTGGAAAAGGTTGCTTTGAGTGTGGTTCTCTGGATCATCGAGTGAGGGACTGTCCGCGTAAGTTGGCTCGGATTCAGTCTGAGGGTCAGGGCCGTACTCAGTTCAGGAATAATGGACCGCCACCACAGAGGGGTCGTGGTAATGGCAGAGGAGGTAATGGTTCTGGTCGGGGCCGTGAGCACCGGGCAGAGGTGCAGGTAGTTCTGAGGCCAGACAGCCTGGGTTAGTGTATGCAGCGAGGCGCCGAGAGGAGGGCGATGCATCGGACGTCATAACCGGTACGTTCTTGATCTTTAGTTCTCCATTTACTGCTTTGATTGATGTGGGTTCGACGCATTCTTACGTTGCTAGTAGTATAGTAGAGACCATGGATCTAGACTCTGAGATATCTTCTAGGCAGATGACTGTAATTAGCCCTTTAGGTCACTCTTTAGTAGTAGATAAGCTGTTTAGAGATGTACCCCTAGAACTCCAAGGGGTAGTGTTTGCTGCTGATCTGATGGAACTGCCGTTTGGGGAGTTCGATCTGATTCTTGGGATGGACTGGTTGGTTAAGTACCAGGCGAGGTTGGATTGCGCGGCTAAGCGCATGGTTCTTAAGACGGTTGAGGGTAATGAAGTGGCTATGATAGGTAATAGGAGAGATTACTTATCTAATGTGGTATCTGCTCTGAAGGCTGAAAAGATGGTCAGAAAGGGCTGTGAAGCGTATGTGGTTCATGTGTATGCCTTGGAGGCTAAAGAGTCTGCTGTAGAGAAAGTTCGGACAGTTGGGGAATTTGCTGATGTGTTTCCTGAGGAGCTTTCGGGTTGCCGCCGGATCGTAAGGTAGAGTTTGGATAGATTTGTTACCCGGGACTGCGTCAGTGTCTATTGCTCCGTATAGGATGGCGCCAAAGGAGTTAGTGGAGCTTAAGGCTCAGATCCAGGAGTTGTTGGACCGAGGTTTTATCAGGCCAAGTGTTTCGCCTTGGGGAGCGCCGGTACTCTTTGTCAAGAAGAGAGATGGTACGATTCGGATGTGTATAGATTACCGCCAGTTGAATAAGCTGACGATCAAAAACAAGTATCCGTTGCCACGGATAGACGACTTGTTTGATCAGCTGAAGGGTGCAGCGGTATTTTCGAAGATCGACTTGAGGTCTGGGTATCATCAGTTAAAGGTGAAGGAGGCTGATATTCACAAGACAGTGTTTCGGACTCGGTATGGGCACTACGAATTTCTGGTAATGCCGTTCGGGTTGACTAACGTGCCTGCAGCATTCATGGATATGATGAATAGGGTGTTTCAGCAGTACTTGGATCAGTTCGTCGTGGTTTTCATAAACGACATCCTGGTATACTCAAGGACAGAAGAAGAGCATGATGCGCATTTACGAATAGTGCTACAGATTTTGAGGGAGAAGCAGCTTTATGCTAAGTTTAGTAAGTGCGAGTTTTGGCTTAGAGAAGTGACTTTCTTGGGTCATGTAGTGTCGGCTGAGGGGATTCGAGTGGATCCTCGGAAGATTGAGGCAGTTTTGGATTGGAAGCCGCCTAAGTCAGTGGCTGAGATTCGGAGTTTTCTGGGTTTGGCAGGATACTACCGAAGGTTTGTAGAGGGTTTCTCGTTGATTGCAGCGCCGATGACCAAGTTGTTAAGGAAAGAGGTTCCGTTTGTTTGGACTGAGAAACAACAGGAGAGCTTCGACAAGCTTAAGAAGATTCTGACAGAAGCTTCGGTTTTGATACAACCTGAGGCTGGTAAGGAATTCACAGTGTACTGCGATGCATCACACACGGGATTGGGTTGTGTGCTGATGCAGGAAGGTAAGGTTGTGGCTTACGCATCTCGGCAGCTGAGGCCACATGAGGTTAACTATCCGACGCACGATTTGGAACTAGCTGCTGTAGTCTTCGCCTTGAAGATTTGGAGGCACTACTTGTACGGAGAGAGATCGATAGTCTACACAGATCATAAGAGTCTGAAGTATCTTTTGACTCAGAAGGATTTGAATTTGAGGCAGCACAGATGGGTTGAGTTGCTAAAAGATTACGACTGTTCGATTGAGTATCATCCGGGCAAGGCTAACGTGGTGGCAGACGCGTTGAGCCGTAAGGTTGTTTCGGATTTAAGAGCGATGTTTGCCCATTTGAGTTCGTATGACGACGGAAGTATTCTGGCGGCATTGCAGGTTAAGCCTACTTGGGTTGAGCAGATCAGAGAGAAACAGTTAGAGGATGAGGTTCTGAGTGCGCAAAGGTTACAGGTGCAGGATGGTGGTTTGGAAGGTTACAGTTTGTCTAGTGATGAGGTGCTGTGTTTTCAAGGTAAAGCTTGTATGTCCAAGGATGTTGAGCTGAGGCAAAAGATTCTTCAGGACGCACATAGCAGTCCATATGCTATGCATCCTGGAGGTAGTAAGATGTATAGGGATCTTAGAGAGCAGTTTTGGTGGCCTGGTCTGAAAAGGGAAGTGACAGAGTTTGTAGGGAAGTGTCTGACTTGTCAGCAGGTCAAGGCTGATCATCAGTTGCCGTCAGGGTTGCTTCAGCCAGTGAAGATTCCTCAGTGGAAGTGGGAAAGGATAACCATGGATTTCGTCAGTGGACTACCGCTTACGCCAAGTAAGAAGGATTCAGTTTGGGTAATTGTGGATCGACTGACTAAATCAGCTCACTTTATTCCGGTGAGGGTTGACTACTCACTTCAGAAGTTAGCGAAACTGTATGTGTCAGAGATAGTGAAGTTGCACGGTGTGCCAGTATCGATCATCTCAGATAGGGATCCCAGATTTACGTCAAGGTTCCGGAAAGCGTTGCATCAGGCTCTTGGTACGCGTTTGGATTTCAGCACGGCTTTTCACCCGCAGTCTGACGGGCAGTCGGAAAGGGTTATTCAGATCTTAGAGGATATGCTGAGAGGTTGTGTTCTGGATTTCAGAGGTAGTTGGGAGGAGTTTCTGCCATTAGCCAAGTTTTCCTACAACAACAGTTACCAAGCGAGCATCAAGATGGCACCGTATGAGGCGTTGTATGGTAGGAAGTGTCGCTCACCTACGTGTTGGACGGAGTTAGGTGAACGTCAGTTGTTGGGACCCGAGTTGGTTGCAGAGACCGAAGACAAGGTTAAGTTGATTCAGGCTCGATTGAAGGAAGCTTCGGACCGGCAGAAGTCTTATGCCGATCTTAAGCGGAGAGATATAGAGTTTGCTGTGGAGGATCAAGTTTTTCTGAAGGTCTCGCCATGGAAGAAAGTATTGAGGTTCGGAAAGAAAGGCAAGCTAAGTCCAAGATTTATTGGGCCGTATAAGGTACTGAGACGAGTGGGACCAGTGGCGTATCAGCTTGAGCTGCCTGCAGAGCTAAGTCAGATTCACGACGTATTTCACGTTTCGATGCTTAGGCGTTATCGTTCGGATCCATCGCATGTGGTAGCAGTGGAAGAGATGGAGGTAAATCCAGATTTGACCATGGAGGAAGAACCTGTGCAGATTCTAGATTGGGATGTGAAGGTTTTGCGTAGGAAGTCTGTGCCTTTGGTAAAAGTTCTTTGGCGGAATCATGGCGTGGAAGAAGCTACGTGGGAACCCGAGGATGTGATGAGACAACAATACCCGCAACTCTTCTGATCAGGTAATTTCGAGGTCGAAATTATTTTTAAGGGGGTAGAACTGTAATATCCCGGGTTAGGGGGCTATTTTTGATTATGACTTTGTGTGCATGTGTCTGGTGTGCTATGCGGTTATTTTGATGTCTTCGGGGCTTAGTTGTAAGCTAGAAGTAAGCTTGAGTAGGTAGGACAATTTTTGTTTCTAGGCTTAGGTAAGAGGAGCTGATGGAGCTGGGATATATATATATTATTTGGTGTTTGTGAGCACAAGAGAGGAACTAGTAAAGTGGCAAAGCATGCGCCACTTGGAGCTTGTGTGGGACGTCAAGTGCAAGGGAGGAGGTCCTGTGTTCAAGTTGCGAAAATTGCACATTTTTGCTTCCTTTTGACGGCATGGAGGGGAGGAGTTGTAGGCAGTTCAAACTCTACCTAAGACCTAGTCAAGTGGTTGAATGGTGAGTGGAGAGTGAATGTAGGAAGAAGACTTGTTCAAAGTGTTTTGAATGAGTGGTTGTGAGTGCATGGTGGAGGTGGCCGAATGTGGGATGCTTCATGGGGAGAGAATGGCCGGTTTTGGTAAGTGAGTAGGAGGAGTGTGCCGACTTTTCTTTTGGCATTTTTGTGTAGTTTTCGGCCAGCCTTAGTTTAGGGTACCAAAGCCGAATTGTCAAAGAGAATTTCTTCATTTCTTTCCATCTTGAAACCGAAAGACTAAGCCTCCTAGGAGCTTGCCGAAACTTGCTTGTTTCTTCCAATTCCCTTTGGTAGCCGAATGTTCCTTCCCATTTCTTTTTCTTTCTTCATTTGGGTAAGCCGAAAATAAAAGTCTCTTCTTCTCATATTTTATTCTTTGTTGAACTTGGGTAGCCGAAACTCTCATCTTCCAAACACCTTCACCATTTCTCTTCTTTCATAAAACAGAAAGTACAACCTCTATTCATCTTTTATCTTCTTTCTTTTTCTCCTCTCAAACCCCATTGCCGTAACCTCCATTTCTTCTCATCTATATTCTCTCTTTCTCTTTTCTCACAAGCCGAACATAGGGGTGTTAAACACCTAGGGCCGAATCTTCTTCTTCTTGTTCAAAGTGCTGACCGAATCTATCCCCTCTCCTAGTGTGTGTTGGCCGAATTTTGGTTGGTGTGGGTAAGTGCTTGGCCGAATGGCCATTTCTCTTTTCTCGGGTGCTATGTTGGTTACGGTTTGGTTAAAGCCTGTGTTGATTTTGGTTGAAAGGAATTAACCGTTGTTAACTATCTCGCTATAGGGCCTTTGGATTTTGGAAGCAATCAAGAGGAGCCTTCTCTCTCTGTTAATCTTTGGGTAAGTGGTGGTAAGAACGAGTTCTTTTAGTTTATTCTTTTAGTTTTCATTAAGTCAAGTTATTAAGGGATTAACCGTTGTCATTTGTTAGAGTGAGGCCGATTGTCAGAAGAACCACCGCTTGGTTCGGGGTTTGGTAGGAAACCAAACCAATAGCAAGGTAAGAGATCAAAGTTAACCCCTTTGGTTTATTTGGTCTTGGCCGAATGGTGCAAGTGCTAATCCCTTGTTTGGCCGATTATAGGAGCGAGGTTGTCGAGGCTATCGGGGGTCTTAGATCGGTTCTTTGGTTAAAGCGTGTGTTCGAGCAGGTGTGTAAACTAGCACACTAATTTCCTAGTAATATGTTAATAACCTGTTTGTGTAAAGTGAGACTATATGGTTGATGGATTTGGTACCCGATGGGGTATGTGCACGGATATGGGTAAGTCCGTTTCATTACGAGATCGGTAGTGATATATATGTGATATCATGATTTATGATGTAAATACTACGAGATGCCATGTTGAGCATGTTAGCATGACTGCATGATTTATATCATTTGCATTAGTATGATATGTTATTGGGTGATTTGAGAGGAGGGGGAAATGATATCCGTGTCTTTGGGACACTGTGTCTTTGGGACACCAGAGGTTTGGCACCTCCAGTGGTTTGGTACCACAGATGATATTTTGTGACTTTGGGTCACTAGAGGTTTGGCACCTCAGCGTCTCGTCCCAGTGGCTTAGTACCACAGTGGGTTGGCCCCACAGTTGATTATACGGGATTGACGCCAGTGATTTGGTATCACACGATGGGTTGGCCCCATCATTCGATTCGTGACTATGGTCACCAGTGATTTGGTATCACACTGTGTCTTTGGGACACCAGAGGTTTGGCACCTCATTGCGACTCGTCCCTGTGGTTAACACCACCGTGGGTTGGCCCCACTTGAGAGATGCGGGATTGTCGCTAGTGATTGGTATCACACGTGGGTTGGCCCCACAGTTGGTTATTTGTGACTTTGGGTCACCAGTGGTTTGGCACCACCAGTGGTTTGGTACCACACGGGGTAGAAAAGGTGTTACGGATGGTTAGGAACGGGTGCATTAATTGTATTGCTTTGTTATGATGTGTGTTAGCATGTTGTATTATCGGGACGGGGATTTATGCACTGAGTCTTGCGACTCACCCACTCCTTTGACATTTCAGGTGACACTTAGACGCGGACATGGAGCCGGGATGGACTCGAGGTGCTCATGCCATGCTTAAATAAGGATTTGCTCAGACTTTATAAAATTTGGTACTTTAGCTTATTTATTACTATTTGGTTTTATTTTGGATTGTAAATGGCCTTTAAAATTATGTTTTGCTATGTTTATGCTTAAAGTAGATTTTTAATATGCCTTAACAAATTAATTGGGTTAAAATTTGCTAAAACTTGGAAAGACAACGATTTCAAAACTACAAATCGATATGTTTTAAACTATACCATCGGGTATCACACTATGATTTGGGATTAAGGAAACTCAAACGATTTTCAAACCTAAACTCGATTTTCTACTAAGTCTAAATGTTTGAGTAACAACAAGAAACAACTTGAACTTCTAAATGAGATAAATCTGTTTTACCTACACATCTGATTAAGTTTTCAAAATTTCCGGGTTTTCAAATACACCATCAAATTTTAATCAAGCCTACTCAAGTTTTCTTCAAATACTATATATAGCGAAGTGTTTCATCAAATTTTTAAACAGAAACCTACCTTCTCAAAATTCCGATTTTCCTCGTAACATACCAGATTCGGTCGTGGTGTGTTGACCAGGTTTGGGGTGTTACACGCTCGCCGGGACCGAGCACTGGAATGATACATTCGTTGTCGAAGCAACTTCAGAAAAATTCAGTTCAAATACTCTTCCTAATCAAGTTACTAGAAAATTTTGTAGTTAGATTAAATTTATAAATTACATTCCAAGCTTTAATTGAGTTTTTTTTAGCTCTATTTAAGTTTTATTGACCACTTAGGACCTATTTACAAACTTTTTTTCTAGCATCAAAGGCATCGTCGTGACATCAGATGGCCACGTCGTGACATGCACTCTGCTTTTCTCAATTTCTCCAAGTTTTCAATTTTTTTTATAATCTAGTACTTACTTCCTATTCCACTTTTTACTTCATTTGCTAATCATTCATTCATATAACTTATTCTCAACTCTTAGCATCATATATTCACACTAAAATACAATATTTACACTTTATTCAATTTAATTACTATATCATGAAATTCACTATTATTCCTGTGCTTCTATTTCTCGTTCAACACTATTTGATTCTCAATCAAATTTATAAGATTGCCACAACTATCAAAGTTTTACAATTCATTTGAACTATTCTTATGTGTTAGTAATTCTTAAAATAATTTCTTAGCATCATACTCTTCTACTATTTTTCCTCCTCCTCTCCATTCTACATCCTTTCTATATGAATTTATATGATAATTTATGGCCTTTAGTATTGTATGCCTATATGCAACATTAATTTTAATTTTACTAAATACATAAGTTTAGCAAAGTTGTTCACTTGTGTAACAGTCACTAAATTATTTATATCTCAATCTACAGAATTCAAAAATGAGACAAACTTTTTGTTTTTGAAACTAGACTTATTTATGTTTTTACTATAAAAATTTCAGAATTTATTACTCAGCCAATAAATACAGTTTATTCCTCAACTCTTCCCCTATTTTGCTTCTAGGCAACAATGACACTTCTTCACTAAAAATTAATCATCTTTCACTGAAAGTCTCATAATATGCTTCCGTTTGTTTCACTTGAAAATAGACTAATTAATATTTTATTTAAATAAATTTAATCATCTAAAAATTTTTGAACAATTTATTACGATTTTCAAAGTTAGAACAGGGGATCCCGAAATCATTCTAACCTTATCTTACAAAAAATATTATATATCATAATATACAATTTAATTGTTTACACAGTTTATTCTATAAAAAATTAGTCTCAATAATATTTAATTACATATTTTATTTAACCTATAATTCAATTTCTACAATTTTTGGTGAATTTTTAAAGTTGAATCATTATTCTATCCAGGAACTGTTTTATTTATTTTAGTGATAATGTCTATTTTTTATTCTTTGCATTAAATTTCATTTAATCATAAATAATCATTATAACTGTTATTATAATTCAATTTAGTTATTTATATTTATATATTAATGTCATATTAATTTCTTTATCTCGAAGCTTCTCATGATACAAATCATATTTTTCTCGTTTGGCTTGCCCTTTCTCCCCCGTCATGTTAGGGACGCCTTGTGCCTCCCAAGTCGGTAATCACATGGTGCCTTGGCCTTGCCAAGCCCTTGTCTGCATTCGAAGCTGCCCATGACCCCAGTACCAAGTCCCTTTGACGGCAACGGCTCACTGGGGGGCGTAAGTTGAGTTTGTAGGCTCGGTCTTGGCTCGACCAAGTCCCAGTTGGATTTTGCCCCTCGTAGTTCTCGTGCCAAGCGGTTGTGGTGCGCCCTCGTTTCATTGTTCCTTCCGCTCCCCTACCGATACATCGGTTGGGTGGGTTGTTGGCCGGTGTGCGTGGGTGCTACTACTAGTACGCAATGGGCATATGAGTGGTGCTTTGGTTGTGTGTATTGGCAGGCTCCATGCTTACCCGCATCGAACTGTCGAGCCGCACTCCTCTTCATTAACTCCCCTTGTTGTAACTGAACTCAAGGGGTGCGATCGGGATCCTGTGTTGCGTACCTAAGCCAGATGGAATTATGGATGTGTTGCCGTCCCTTCTCCATCTCGTGCCCTTTCGGGTGCGTGGTGGACCTCAATCGCGCCCTGTGTTCCTACATCATACATCATCAATTTCTTTCTACCTCTACTATTTCAATTAAAATTTCACATATCATGCATTTTGATTATAACATTTTTTACACAACTCATAAAAATAAAAGTAAAAAGTTAATATGAAAACTTACCTTTTTTCACAAGAATGCCTTCTCTTATGCTTTTCTTCCATTTCTTTCTCAACTTCATCACTATCCTTCTCTTCTCTTTTAATTTTCTTCACTTACGTCTACTAGTTTCTTGCTTCTAAATTATGGAACTTACTCTCTAGGTTTTCTATTTCATCTTTCTTCTTTGTTGCCTACGAAAATTTCCACGAATTTTGAGTGAAATAGTAGGATTTCATGACAACTGACTAAATTGTAAAGAAATAAAAGTTTCTCTCTTCCTCCATTCTTCCTCAAGTTGGAAAGATGAAGAGTTTTTCTTCATCTTTCCTCCCTTTTATATCAATATTTTTATAATTAAAATATTAATAAATATCTAATTAAATTTTATTAATATAATATTTTTTATTCAAAAAATATCAAAAAATATCACCAACATAATCATTACATTCTAGAATTATCTCTCTTTCTAATTGACCATTTTACCCTTTATGAAATTTAAAAATTTCATCCTTGAATCATCACATAATTTGATAAAATTACAATTTAGTCCCTCCTATTTCTTCCACTTATTCAATTTGGTCTTTATTAATCCATTTTCCTTATTTTCTATACCCTTCCACCCTTAAGATATTTGCACTATTGGCCCTTTAATTTTTCCGTATTTATACTTTAACCCCTCACATGTTAAATATTTACACTTAGACCACATAACTTTTCAATTTCTATGATTTAGTCCCTAGCTCAAATTAATATTCTACAACATACTTCTTATTTCATTTTTCTCTAACATCCATTATCTTTTACTTTTTTTATATCTTATTTCACTAAATATGTAACATCCCAAAATTGGGCCTAGTAGGATTGGGCCGATTGGGAATTGGGCTTTAGGAAAATTAGAATATTATTTATTCTTGTGTTAGCTCGGGTATGAATTTTGTGTGTTAGCATAGTCTTGTGAAGGCTAGATTTTAATTAGGAAGTTAGAATAAATTTTAGTATGGTTTATTTAATGAAGTAGGATTAAGTGAGCTTGACACTTAAGTTAATTAAGTGTTCATTTAAAGCATAAGAGGAGTAAGTGGCAAGTTGGTTAAGGCTCTTGAAAGGTTGCTTGAGGTTAGTGGTTCGAGTAGCATGTTTAGCATTTTGAGGTTTTTATTTCATGATAGCATTAATGGCCGGTCAACCTATGTTTATGATAGGTGGACTAATAACTTTTGGTAAGTTGAATTTTTGTTTAAGGAAAGCTTAATTTATGGGATAAGATTCTTAAGGTTATGGAAGTGTAACATCCCCAAACCCGGCCCATTCACTACGACCGAATCTGGTTATGTTAGTGCGAAAAGACGGTTGAAAAACTTTTGCCTTGGAATAAACATGGAAATATTCTAACTTTTGAGTATAGTGTTTATTGGGAAAAGTATAAGTAAATCTTTTGTCGTTATAAAATATTATAAAAAACCCAAAATTAAACTTTAGCATATAAGCATGCTGTTTAAAATGAAATCATCCTTCACAAAGTATTTGATTTAAACAAACCATATTAAAATTAATAATAAAGTAATTCCTAAAATAAATGAACAACAAAAAGGCCTTATTACACCAATATTTAATAGATCAAATACTTAGTATAAATAAACAAAAAAAAATATTTGAATTCTTCTTTCTGCATGGGCCACCTCGTGTCCTCTCCGAACCCGATCCAACTACGCGTCACCTGAAATGGTTAATGAAAGAGTGAGTCCACTGACTCAGTGCATAACCACAACACATATTTCCATCCGTATGGGCTTGGCCCATACCCACACAGCCATCGAAACAAATCATGCAAGAATGCATCTCAGCCCAACCCATTGTCCAACCGAACACCAACCTTAGCAGACTCCCCGCCTAAGGCCGTGGCTAATCCACCGATCACATTGTGATCCATAACATCTTACCTTGGCAAGCTCGCTGCTCAAGGCCGTGGCTGAGCCACCGATCAACCCAAGTGATCCAATATCGTAATCTGTCTACGGTGATGCACATAGCAATCAACCGCCGAGATGGGCACCGAGCCAACACCTCCCTTGAGGTAGCACACAGCAAATCCCCAAGCGCTAATGTAGCCGAAGCTATCATTAGACCACGTACACCTTGTGTACACTTCCTTCTTCATCGAATCAAGCCCAAACCCCATGCAACTATATATATGCAACATGTTAAGCCATCATATCACATAAGTATATAAATATTTATACATACATAAATACATCACAAATAAACTTACCATCACCAGTTCTCATCACTTATGCCATTATAAACGGCTTCCACACATAATACACATGTAACAAGTTAGCAACCAAAACCACAGAAATAGTGCGATGATTACGCACCTAAATGATACCAAAACCCGAAACGCTACTTCTGCTTCTGCACCCGCAGGCTAACGGACTTACGAAAGGTTCCCAGCGATAGGCTCTTCTCCCCTACAAACGGCCTTACTAACCACTCCCTATTGCTCCAGCTAAAACGACCACCACCAAGGAAGTAAGGTTCGGCTCAGGGACTTGCAACAAAAGTGGAGAAAATAGGAGAACAAAAGATTCGGCAAGGCTCCTTAGATGGTGCTGAGATATTCGGCAATGGCAGGCTTTTAAGGGTGATTTCGGTTTGAAGCAAGGTCAAAGAAAAGGGGTGAAGGGAGAGGGGAAAATGGATAAGCCAACTTCCGGCTTTGGCTACAACAAAATGAAAGGAAAAGAAAGGGTGTTCTTGACTTATTTTCGGCAAGAGACTAAGGGAAAATAAAATAGAAGAAGCAAGAACTTTTAGTGAGGGAGAAAGCAAATGGTGAATGAACAATGAGCACCTCCCCCCCTATTTATAATATTCGGCCAAGCTACAACCCCCCAAAAAAAATCCCTCAAATCTCTCCTACAACACCTCCCTTCCCCTCATTCAAAAATATTTGAAAAAGTCAACCTACCTAGCCAAATTCAAAAAGCAAAGACCAAGTCTTTGTCCATCTTTTAAGCCTCCCAAAACCGTCCAACACTCTACCTAGATGACGCAAAAACAAAGCCCCCTGCTGCCCTTGCGAATCGAACACTGGCCCCCCTTTCCCTTGCACCTGAGGCGTCACCTTGCCAAGCTCTTAGTGGCGCCTCCCTTGCCACTCAAGCTGCCCAATCTTTGTGTCTAATTCACCCAAATAATTCTCTTAAGACACCCACAACCAAGCTCCCCCCTTTTAGCCCCTAAAACTAAAAATTTACCAAAGCAACCTACCTCCACCTAGGGTTCTCAGGACCCCTAAAACTAACCCAAACACACACTAAAGTGTGCCAACACCCGAGCTAAGCACCAAAAGCCTAACCCCTAAAACCGGGGTGTTACAATGCTACCCTCCTTAAAATAATTTCGTCCCCGAAATTACTTACCTAACGAACATCTGTACAACCTATCTTACCACCTTCGCTTATGCTGCGCAACTCTGATTAACAAGTTTTATGCATTAGAAATTCTTGTTTCACTGTTTTATCCACGAGCAATTTTATGCAATGAAGTTTCCGAGAGTAGTTCTTTCGAGCAATCAAGTTCCACTTCCTACCCAAGGGTATTTTCGTTATTTTCCTATCGGGGTATATCGGTAATAACCAAAGCGATTCAAAAACTTTAATAAGTCAGGATCTTTTTGAAATTCCAAAAAAATTGAAGAGTATTTTTGAAAATTTCGCAAATTAAAGATATAGCAGGATTTTAAAAACCAGGGGTATTTTGGTAATTTTTTGTCAACAGGGTAATTTTGTAAATTTCCAAAGTCGGAGTATTATTTTTACCATACAGAAAATTGGGCACTTTTGCAAAAATAAGAAAATTTTATTAAACTTGGGGTTAAATCGAAAATTTTGAAAGTCAGGGGCATTTTAGTAATTTTTAACACAGGGGTATTTTCGTAAATTTTCACAAACCAAAATATCTTAATATTTCGAAACCTCAAGATTTTGTTATTTTATAAAGTAAAAAATCATTTTATCAAAATTTGAAGGTAGTACGGTAATTTTGCAATACAGGGGCATTTTTGTAATTTTGCCACTAGGGCATTTTGGGAAATTTTGTAAATCGAGACAACTTTTTTTCAAAATCTGATTTAGAGTTTTACAAACCAAAGGGGTAAAGTTGGAAAAAAAATTTTAAAACAGAAAGTTTTTAAAAAAAAACAGCAAGGCTAGTTCCCTTTCGGGTTTTAATAATCGGTTTAGCCTATGAACAAGTCCTCTTGGTTAAGGTGAACCAAAGCTACGCACCAGGTAGGATTCCTGCGAAGAGGAGGTGAGTCACGAGGACTGCTTAAATACCTAGCTCTTCCGGATCCAATCCTAGACATGCGCACCCAGGTTGCCACACCTTAACTCGGCGACTTACTTCACAGGTTTGTTTAAGAGCTTTAAGTCTTATGCATGTGTTTGAGTAGACTAATCCTAGGGTCCAATAGCCCTAAAAACTAATCTACGAGCCCAAATAAACCCATAATAATACACATAAACAAAACACTTCAAAAGTCCGAAGTACTTACCTGGCGGACTCGGGCCGGAGACACAGGTGCCATGCCAGAATAACCTGAAAACCTTTTTATAAAAGCCCACATTCCAAAAACCCATTTTGAAAACTATTTCGGGCCCAAAACCCTCAAAGCCGAGTTTTGAACCGGGCTCTGATACCAAACTGTAACATCCCCAAACCCGGCCCATTCACTACGACCGAATCTGGTTATGTTAGTGCGAAAAGACGGTTGAAAAACTTTTGCCTTGGAATAAACATGGAAATATTCTAACTTTTGAGTATAGTGTTTATTGGGAAAAGTATAAGTAAATCTTTTGTCGTTATAAAATATTATAAAAAACCCAAAATTAAACTTTAGCATATAAGCATGCTGTTTAAAATGAAATCATCCTTCACAAAGTATTTGATTTAAACAAACCATATTAAAATTAATAATAAAGTAATTCCTAAAATAAATGAACAACAAAAGGCCTTATTACACCAATATTTAATAGATCAAATACTTAGTATAAATAAACAAAAAAAATATTTGAATTCTTCTTTCTGCATGGGCCACCTCGTGTCCTCTCCGAACCCGATCCAACTACGCGTCACCTGAAATGGTTAATGAAAGAGTGAGTCCACTGACTCAGTGCATAACCACAACACATATTTCCATCCGTATGGGCTTGGCCCATACCCACACAGCCATCGAAACAAATCATGCAAGAATGCATCTCAGCCCAACCCATTGTCCAACCGAACACCAACCTTAGCAGACTCCCCGCCTAAGGCCGTGGCTAATCCACCGATCACATTGTGATCCATAACATCTTACCTTGGCAAGCTCGCTGCTCAAGGCCGTGGCTGAGCCACCGATCAACCCAAGTGATCCAATATCGTAATCTGTCTACGGTGATGCACATAGCAATCAACCGCCGAGATGGGCACCGAGCCAACACCTCCCTTGAGGTAGCACACAGCAAATCCCCAAGCGCTAATGTAGCCGAAGCTATCATTAGACCACGTACACCTTGTGTACACTTCCTTCTTCATCGAATCAAGCCCAAACCCCATGCAACTATATATATATGCAACATGTTAAGCCATCATATCACATAAGTATATAAATATTTATACATACATAAATACATCACAAATAAACTTACCATCACCAGTTCTCATCACTTATGCCATTATAAACGGCTTCCACACATAATACACATGTAACAAGTTAGCAACCAAAACCACAGAAATAGTGCGATGATTACGCACCTAAATGATACCAAAACCCGAAACGCTACTTCTGCTTCTGCACCCGCAGGCTAACGGACTTACGAAAGGTTCCCAGCGATAGGCTCTTCTCCCCTACAAACGGCCTTACTAACCACTCCCTATTGCTCCAGCTAAAAACGACCACCACCAAGGAAGTAAGGTTCGGCTCAGGGACTTGCAACAAAAGTGGAGAAAATAGGAGAACAAAAGATTCGGCAAGGCTCCTTAGATGGTGCTGAGATATTCGGCAATGGCAGGCTTTTAAGGGTGATTTCGGTTTGAAGCAAGGTCAAAGAAAAGGGGTGAAGGGAGAGGGGAAAATGGATAAGCCAACTTCCGGCTTTGGCTACAACAAAATGAAAGGAAAAGAAAGGGTGTTCTTGACTTATTTTCGGCAAGAGACTAAGGGAAAATAAAATAGAAGAAGCAAGAACTTTTAGTGAGGGAGAAAGCAAATGGTGAATGAACAATGAGCACCTCCCCCCTATTTATAATATTCGGCCAAGCTACAACCCCCCAAAAAAAATCCCTCAAATCTCTCCTACAACACCTCCCTTCCCCTCATTCAAAAATATTTGAAAAAGTCAACCTACCTAGCCAAATTCAAAAAGCAAAGACCAAGTCTTTGTCCATCTTTTAAGCCTCCCAAAACCGTCCAACACTCTACCTAGATGACGCAAAAACAAAGCCCCCTGCTGCCCTTGCGAATCGAACACTGGCCCCCCCTTTCCCTTGCACCTGAGGCGTCACCTTGCCAAGCTCTTAGTGGCGCCTCCCTTGCCACTCAAGCTGCCCAATCTTTGTGTCTAATTCACCCAAATAATTCTCTTAAGACACCCACAACCAAGCTCCCCCCTTTTAGCCCCTAAAACTAAAAATTTACCAAAGCAACCTACCTCCACCTAGGGTTCTCAGGACCCCTAAAACTAACCCAAACACACACTAAAGTGTGCCAACACCCGAGCTAAGCACCAAAAGCCTAACCCCTAAAACCGGGGTGTTACAGGAAGGATATCTTGAAGTTATGGTATATTGAGGGGACAAAAGCCTTGGCTTGTGGAAAATGTTTTGGAAACAATTCCTATGCTTTTAGTGTTGAATGTGGACGGTATGGGTGTCTAGGTGGGTGGCCGAATTTTGTTAGGTGGTTTAGGGGGGAATATTTGGTCAATTCCTCTTTTGTGCATCTTTTTGCATTTTGCTTTTCCTCTCCAAAAACTCTTTCTTTTGGCCGAATGTTATTGTGCACTTTTGTGCAAAATATGTTTGTGTTTTAGCCTTCATTTTGTTGAACCAAAAGTGCTATTCTCTTCCTTTCATTTTTCTCTTGAAACCGTAACAACATTGGATTTTTGTGCACTTTTCTTTTAGGCAAAATTGGTGTTGGCCGAACCTTATTTCTTCCATATTTCTCTTTTCTTTTCTTCTTTTGATTTTTGATTAATCACATTCTCTTTTATCCTCTCTTGGCCGAATCTTTCTTTTTCTCAATACCATTTCTTTTTCATTTGTTCAAAGTTAAAATATCCATTACCATTCTATTCCCTTTTCTTTTTCACTTCACCATAGCCGAATTTTCTACTTCCTTATTAGTTTTATTTTGGCCGAATATTCAAGGGTAGACTCTCCTTGGTTTTCTTCTATCGATTTTAGATAAAAAGGGGCTCATTGGGATTTCGGAAGCAATCGGTTTAAGCCATTCCTTTAGCAAATCAAAGGTTGGTAAGTCAAAAGGGTAAGGATCTTTATGCTTGTTATATTGTTTTAGATGGTCTTCTAATCGATTAAGTTTTTGGTGACTCTATCGTCCGTTTATTATCTTCTTTCCGTGAACGTTAGATTTTGGAGCAATCAAGAATGGGTTCGAAGAGAGCAGTTCATAGTGTTTGGAAGAGGGGTGGTTCTGCTATACCCTCAAATTTCAAGCGAAGGGCTGTGTCGGGAGTTCGAGACTTTCCACCGGGATGTGGACCCTCTACCGGCGATAATCGTTTATTTGAAGTCGTTCGTACCCCCGAGCCATTGTTCGTTCGTGGTTCTTCATCGGGTTATGAACCACCAATCGGAGAGAGAGCACGTATAGATGTTGTTCGAGATGTTGAGAGTGTCGATGAGCGAGAAAGTTTAGTTATCACTATTATCAGGTGTGTATCTTACACACTTTATAACTTGGTTTATATATGTATGTATATGTGTGTTATTACTAATCATATTATGAAAGTGGGAAAAACGATGAGTTTTGGATATGATACCATGATGATATCAATGAGGATACGGGTAAGTCTGTTTCGATATATGATGTTATTATACGTGGATTGAAAACATGATCTATGATTTATAGTATTTATTATATGATTCATATTAAAGTGTATTAACATGATTTGGTTATCTATTGCATTGGTATGGGCAATATGAGAGGAGGGGGAAGATTGATATTCGTGTCGACGGACACCAGTGTTTTGGTAACACATTGTGACTACGGTCACCAGAGGTTTGGTACCTCTAGAGGTTTGGCACCTCATAGTGTCTCGTCCCTGTGGCTTAGTACCACCGTGGGTTGGCCCCACTTTGAGATATGGGATTGACGCCAGTGATTTGGTATCACACGATGGGTTGGCCCCATCATTCGATTTGTGTCTTCGGGCACCAGTGGTTTGGAACCACCAGTGATTTGGTATCACATTCGTGTCTTCGGACACCAGAGGTTTGGCACCTCATAGCGACTTGTCCCTGTGGTTAATTCCACCGTGGGTTGGCCCCACTTTTGAGATATGGGATTGTCTGCCAGTGATTTGGTATCACACGATGGGTTGGCCCCATCACTTGATTTGTGACCTCGGTCACCAGTGTTTTGGTAACACAATTGTGTCTTTGGACACCAGTGGTTTGGCACCACCAGTGGTTTGGTACCACACTGGGTAGAAAAGGAGTTATGGATGGCTAGGTTGGGTGCATTATGCATATATATTGCTTTGTTATAAATTGTGTAAGTATGTGGCATTTACCCGGGAGAGGGAATATGCACTGAGTCTTGGTGACTCACCTTCTCCCTTATATTTTCAGGTGATTCGTGAGATCGCGGAAATGGAGCCAGATGAACTCGAGGAGGCCATGCAATAAATTTGGGTTCTACGTGAACTTTGGTTTGAAAACTTTAATTTATTTAAATTTGGTTTTATATTTATTTAAGTTGTAATAAGGCCTCCTAAAATTATAATTTGGTTATTTTATCTGTTTTGGATAAATTGTTTAACAACTTAATGACTTGAAAAATGGTTACACATGTTTTATAAAAAATTAATACGTAAAATGTTTTATTGTGCCATCGGGTACACTTGAATCTGTAACAACCTGACTTAATATATTTTCAAATAACACTATTTAATGTTCTCTCCTCAACCGTTTTAAAAACAAAACAATATCTTTTATCAAAAATTTTAATCGGCTTAAAGGGATTTTCAAAAAGTTTTTCTCTGTGGCATACCAAATTCGGTCGTAATGTTTGGGCCGGGTTTGGGGTGTTACAAAATATCTATCTCATATTATTATCGACCAAAGGGTTTTGGGAATGTTACACTGTATGCATAATATCACTCTAAGAATAGTCACCTTAGCCCATTCCTGGCTTAGTCTCTTCTAGCATACTAATTCAATCTCAAGAACCTGTATTACTAATAGACGCCCGTAACTTCAATGGAACTTAGTGAGTCTCAACCAATATTACCTTTAAGCATTATTGTTGAATTCCTCCACTTTAAGATTCTGGACTTTCTTTCAGGCTTTGGCGGATACTTTTCTAATTCTTGGAGGATAACTATACATCAATCTCTACACTTCACCACCTTATACACATTCTGCCCTATGGGTGGATCACAATCTTCACACCATATTGTGGATCATATTTCACAATGTCTTTGAAGTTAGAAGTTGGATACATTTCTCAGAATGATATACATACGAATACTACTTTTGACGGATTCTTATATTGGCTCTAGTGGCTGTCAGAATATCAGTCACATCGTATCTTCAAGTCGACCCAGACAATGAAATTATTCCGATGAATGTAATATTATAGATCATCCAAAAGAATCCTAGATGACTTAGATACATAATGTGAAAGTTCCTAGGTTTGGCGGACACTTACGCCAACCATAATTCTGGATACACCAAGCACTTTGTCTTGGTGGATTACAATGGTGGGTTCATTAGTTGGGTATACTGCCAAAAATTCTTTCAGAAAAAAGCGGACTAACAACTTGCCACTTAGGCATTACAAAGTTCACCTTACAAGCTTTCTAGATAACTCCGCCACTAAGGTTCTGTTTGGTTTGCCACCAAGGCATCACATAACAGTTGTGTTTAACGAGATGGAATTTTTCTTAAACTCGGCATCACCTGAGGTTTGCTCATCATCGCCCTCAGGATACGTAGAAATCCTATTTGACAAATGCGGCTCATCCGCCATTTCCAGAATGTGTCATGGCAATCGTCTTTTCACATATCTACCACACTGGCCTTTTTTCATGTTTACTATCCTAGTGAACGTCGTGTTTACAGTCCTGGTGGACTACATTTTCACCATATTGGCCTTCATTTTTACTATCCCAGCGGATATCTTCAAAGCACCACCACGGGGTCCATTATCATCTCACATATTTTTCCCGACACTCCACCCAAACCCACTTACTCCAACCTTACTTTGTCATCCAACATTCTTTTAAGCATAATAAACACATTTACATAGACTTCACTCATACCCATAGTAGAATCATACTTCCCAACACATAATTTCCATGCATGCTTACCACACATCATCATATTCATACAGCGCATCGTACACTTCATTTACGTACATGAAGATGCTTCCCAGAAAACACTCATACACATATATAATAGAACTCCTCAAGAAAACATGCACAACTACAAGGACATCAACCATACAAATATTTATCATAAAACAACATGTAGGTGTAACACCCCAAATCCGGTCTATGCGTTAAGACCAGATTTGACATGTCACACAAAATGAACATACATCTAGTCTTTTAAAGAAATCAGATTTTAAAAAAAAAACATTTTTGAACATGGAGTTATTAAAAACTAAGGTTGATTACTAAATCTAATAATTTGAGTCGTATAATTTGAAACTTAGAAAAAATTGGATTTAATATCTTCAGAAAATTTAAAGAGTTCGAAAGTAATTTGAAAACAAAAATTTAAAATATTGTTACAGAAAAATTTCCGAGTTAAAAATATTTAAGAATGAAATTCTTTTCGTACGTTTATTTAAGAAAAACGTTTATTTCTATTTTTAGAAAAGAAATCCCACTTAAGTATTTAAAGCGTACTATAAAATCCATCCACAAGTAAAACATCCATAAAAATTTAACCAGAGGCCTTATTACAACTTAGTTTAAATAGTAAAAATAATAAAAAAGTACTTAAAAAAGAAATCCGGAATGTAAATAACCCATTATTCGTAGTATGGCCTCCACTGAGTCATCCCCGGCCCAAGCCTCCATCACTGATCATTACCTGAGAAGGGTAAGGAAAATGGGGGTGAGTTACTTAGAACTCAGTGTATAACCCACTTACCATAGTCCACTGGGCCAAAAACCAATTAAGCATTTATTGGGCCTGAGCCCATTTACAAATATAACAATTTATCAAGTATAGAATGCTTGTGATATGCAATTCCCAAAACCAAACTTAAATTTCCATCTGCTACATACCACCCATACCAACCAGCACACCTGTGGGGAGCTTTAGTCACCCACCCCGCCAACACACCAAAATAGGCATTAAGCCGTATATCAAATTGTGGACAAGCCACCAGATTTACAAAGTTTACATGGCATTTGCCATTTTTCAGATTTGTGGCAGAGCCACCAGAATTTTGTAGCAAAGCTACCAAAACTTCTCTTCGTCACATATCCCAACCAATGCAAATCATGTATGCATATTCATTTACAATAATTCATTCATATGATTATTACGAACATTATGGCCCATTATAACAATTTTCACAATCTGGCCCATATCACATTTTGGCCTTTATAGCTCATATCACACTGGGCCCATATATCAAATATCACATTTGGCCCATAAATCACATATCACATTTGGCCCATATATCAAATATCACAGTTGGCCCATATATCAAATATCACATTTGGCCCATAAATCAATTATCACGTTTGGCCCATATATCAAATATCACATTTGGCCCATAAATCAATTATCACGTTTGGCCCATATATCAAATATCACATTTGGCCCATGTAGTCGCTTTTAACGATTTGGCCCATTGAGGGCAATTTTGTAATATTCACAGTCTTAATACTGATTTCATAGTCTTTACCAATAAAGTGATAAATATGCCATTTTACCTGATTTTACTAACTTTTGATTTAATCAAGCGATTAATACGATATAGTTATCCAAACCATGAGATACAGTGTGAGATTACACACCTGATTACGGTAAGCACTACACTTTCCTGATCGTCAACACCTAAAAATATTTTAACGCTCGATTATATCATTAACACTTATAGTAAATCTACTCTAAAATAAACGGTCTAGGATTTTACCCTCGGAATCGCGAATAACAACTATTTGCCGGTTCTCTTCGGTTGACGGTTCACAACCCGGTGGAAAATCCCGAATCGTTGATGCCTCACGATTGCGAACAACCTCGAATAGTTGATTTTCACCGGATGAGGGTCCACAACCCGGTGGAAAATCCCGAATCACTGAAACAGCCCTTCGTTTGAATCTAGAAGGGATCGCAAATCTGCTTCTTTTTCGATCACCAATCACTACTCCTTTTGATTCGATCTTGTTTGCCTCCATTGACAAATGAATATTAGTCCAAACTAATACTTCGTAATTAAAACGATTGGTCTTAATGAGCGAAGTTGGCTTACCACAAAATCCTTACGTACAAAGGATGAGAATCGAGTGATAGAGTCCCTATGATAAAATCGGTTAATAAACACTATCTTTAACGAAATAAAAAGCAATATAGAACCCTCGAAAAAAAAATCCTTACCTTAAGATTTTTGGACCGAATCCTAGTGATAACACGGTGACTTTGGACACTCCAAGTTTCGGCCTTCCACTAAATTTCTATGATGGGGAAAAGAGATTTTGAATAACATACGGTATGATGACGATTTCGATCCAAAAAGGCCATCCCACAACAAAGTATAGATTCGGCACAATGGATAGGGTGAAATAAAAATACCAAAATGTTGTAACTAGCCACTTACCGATTGATCAAAGTGAGAGTAGAAAAAAAATGATTGAGAAGGAGATATGTGTGGTAGAAGATTCGGCTATGGTGGAAAAATTGAAGGGGATGGTGTTTAATGACATTCGGCCATGGTGAATATTTAAGAGAGAATGATGTTTGAGAGATTTTTGCAAGAAGAAAAAGAAGAAGAAAAGTATAAGAAAATAAGGTGTTTAGGTTTCGGTTTCAAGAATGGAAGATGAACAAGGAAAAAGGTTTGAGGCTAGTGTGCATTCGGCAAGGAAGAAAAGAAGAAAAAAAATGGCCCTTCAAGGTTTTGTGATTTCGGCACCAAGAGGAAAAGGTTTGGGAGAATAAGCAAATAAGACCGAAATGGTCAAAAATGAAATGGCCAAAAAGAAAGCAAAAGTTTACCTATTGTTCATGATACATTCGGCTAGGGAGAGGAAATTAGAGAGAAAAACTTTAAAGAGGAACACAAAAATGCCAAAATGCCAAAGTGACCAACTAGCACCTAAACCTTACCAAAAGCCATCAAAAATTCGGCCACCCCCCTAGCCTCTAAAACCGTCCAAGTACATGGCCAAATGGTCAAAGGTTGGCCACCCAAACTTTCCAAAACATCTCCCTTGTTTTAAGCCTTATGTTCCCCCTACATGCCTTTTCCAATTGATACCTTTCCCTAAGTTCAATCTTGCCTTTTTTCTTAGCCATCTTGCCATAAAAATAAAAGTCCAACTTACCATAGATTCAATGCTTGACTGACACTATGAGGAAGGAAAGCAAAAAAAAAATTCTCACATGCACACAAAGGGATTCGAACTCCTTCCCTCAAGGTAACACATATGGCGCTATATCCCCTTTACTAATTGCTCACTTATGCTTACTTTTTACCACTTAATTACCTTAAGCTTTAAGGTCACTTATGCCATTTCCTTAAAGTACTAAATACCAAAAATTATTCCAAATCCAAAATAAATCCCGAGCCTTCTCAGGACTAAATAAACACACACATTGGATAATTTAATTAGCTGAGCACCAAAATAATGCAACATATAAAAACTCAAATTTTAGGATGTTACAATTCTACCCCCTAAAAAATATTTCATCCTCGAAATTTACCTGGTTAAAAGAGGTGAGGGTATTGCTGTCGAATCATGTCCTCAGGCTCCCATGTAGCTTCCTCAGCTCCGTGATTACGCCATAGAACTTTAACCAACGGTACTGACTTCTTTCTTAGCACCTTAACATCTCGATCTAAAATTTTCACTGGCTCTTCCTCGAACGACAAGTCAGACCTTAACTCAACTTCCTCTACCGGTACTATGTGAGACGGATCCGATCGATAATGCCTCAACATAGAGACCTGAAAAACACTATGAATCTGACTCAACTCCGGAGGTAATTCAAGCTGATAAGCCACTGATCCTACACGCTTCAACACACGGTACGGTCCGATGAACCGAGGGCTCAACTTGCCCTTTCTTCCAAATCTGAAAATATTCTTCCAAGGTGAGACCTTTAGAAAGACCTGATCTCCCACCGCAAACTCAATATCCTTACGTCTCAGATCCGCATACGACTTTTGTCTATCCGAAGCTTCCTTTAACCGTGCTCGAATCACCTTTACTTTTTCTTCCGTCTTTGATATTAATTCAGGACCCAATAACTGCCGTTCCCCCAATTCAGCCCAACAAGTAGGGGTACGACACCTACGACCATATAATGCTTCATAAGGTGCCATTTGGATACTGGATTGATAACTGTTGTTATACGTAAACTCCGCCAACGGTAGAAAATCCTCCCAACTACCTCTGAAGTCAATCACACAACCCCTTAACATGTCTTCCAAAATCTGGATTATTCTTTCCGACTGACCATCTGACTGAGGATGAAAAGCCGTGCTGAAATTTAACTTTGTTCCCAAAGCTTCATGCAATGCTTTCCAAAACCGTGATGTAAACCTAGGGTCCCTGTCCGAAATAATAGACACTGGTACCCCATGTAACCTCACGATCTCCGCTACATACAAATTGGCCAACTTCTGTAGTGAGAAATCCATACGAACCGGTAGAAAATGGGCAGTCTTCGTCAATCGATCCACTATTACCCAGACGGAATCTTTCTTAGTAGGCGATAAGGGTAACCCATTAACAAAGTCCATCGTTATCCGTTCCCATTTCCATAATGGAATCTTCACCGGTTGTAGCAATCCTGATGGCAATTGATGTTCTTCCTTCACTTGTTGACAAGTCAAGCACTTACCCACGAAATTAGTAACCTCCCGCTTCAACCTAGGCCACCAATACTGTTCACGGAGATCTCGATACATCTTATTTCCCTCGGGGTGTATAGCATAGGGGCTACTATGTGCCTCTCATAGAATCATTAGTCTCAAATCCGAATGCTTGGGCATACAAATTCTTCCACGAAAACACAGTACTCCATCCTTATTCAATCCAAAATCCACTATTACACCACTTTCAACTTGTTGAATTAAGGGACCCAACTTTTCATCTGATAACTGCTTCTCCTTGATCTGTTCTAACCACATAGGCTTCACCTGAAGTTCCGTTAGCAAACTGCCATCTTCATACAAACTAAGATGAGCAAACATTGCTCTCAACTCCGATATCACCTTACGACTCAACGCGTCTGCCACCACGTTAGCCTTTCCAGGATGATACTCAATTGAGAAGTCATAATCCTTCAACAGCTCTATCCATCTCCGCTGTCTTAAGTTCAACTCCTTTTGGGTAAGGAGGTACTTCAGACTTTTATGATCCGTATAAATGATCGACTTCTCACCGTACAGGTAATGCCTCCAAATCTTCAAAGCAAAAACCACCGCAGCCAACTCCAAATCATGAGTAGGATAATTGACTTCGTGCAGCCTTAATTGACGAGATGCATAAGCCACCACTTTACCACCTTGCATCAACACACATCCCAAGCCCGTGTGTGACGCATCGCAGTAAACAATAAACTCTTTTCCAGTCTCAGGTTGAATCAGTACGGGCGCTTCCGTCAGAATCTTCTTCAATTTCTCAAAACTCTCTTGCTGCTGATCTGACCACACAAATGGTACTTTCTTGCACAACAGTTTAGTTAGAGGTGCTGCAATCAACGAAAACCCCTCAACGAAACGCCTGTAGTAACCACCCAACCCTAGGAAACTTCGAATATCAGCCACTAACTTCGGTGGTTTCCAATCCAACACAGCCTCTACCTTCCGAGGATCAACTCTGATTCCTTCGGCCGACACAATATGTCCTAAAAAAGTCACTTCCTTCAACCAAAATTCACACTTACTGAATTTGGCAAAAAGTTACTTTTCCCGCAATATTTGTAATGCTATCCGCAGATGTGAATCATGCTCTTCTTCATTCTTCGAGTATACCAAAATGTCATCTATGAACACCACCACAAATCGGTCTAAATAGGGTTGGAAGACCCGGTTCATCATGTCCATAAATGCAACTAGTGCATTGGTAAACCCAAACGGCATCACTAAGAACTCGTAGTGTCCATAACGAGTTCGAAACGCTGTCTTACAAATATCCGCCTCATTGACCTTAAGCTGGTGATAACCCAATCTCAAATCTATTTTCGAGAAAACTGAAGCTCCTCGCAGTTGATCGAATAGGTCATCGGTTCTCAGCAATGGATACCTATTCTTGATCGTCAACTTATTCAACTGCCTATAATCGATGCACATACGCATCGACCCATCCTTCTTCTTGACGAACAAGACCGGTCCTCCCTATGGTGACACACTCGGTCGAATGAATCCCCGATCCAACAACTCCTGAATTTGAGCCTTAAGCTCCGCTAACTCCTTCGGTGCCATCCTATAAGGAGCAATAGACACCGGAGCTGTTCCGGGCAAAGGCTCAATGCCAAATTCTACTTCCCGGTCTGGAGGTAAACTTGGAAGTTCCTCAAGAAAAACATCTGAGAATTCATTCACCGTTCTAACACCTTCCACCAATAATTCCTTGACATCCAAAGCACAAATGAAGGCTAGGAATGCTCCATACCCTTTTCGCACCAACTTTTCTGCTTTTAAAGCAGATATCACATTTGCTAAATAGTTTCTCTGTTCGCCCATCATCACCACTTCTTTATCTTCCAAAGTCCTTATCGACATCCGCTTTGCAGCACAACCCAAGTGCGCACGGTGCTTCACCAACCAGTCCATGCCCAAAATAAGGTCGAACTCCCCGAAAGGCAGTTCCATCAAATCCGCCAAAAATGTTTCTCTTTGAATTTCTAAGGGCACGTCTCTAAACAATTTATCCACTATTACAGACTGTCCTAAAAGACTAATTACCGTCATCTTTCTATCAGTAATCTCAGATCTAATGTTTAGGTTTCCAGATATAGCACTAGCAACATACGAATGGGTAGATCCGATATCTATCAAAGTAGTAACAGGTACATCAAAGATAAAGAACGTACCAGTTATCATATCAGGTGCATCACCATCCTTATGGCGTCTGACCGCATAAACTAACCCTGGCTGCCTCGCCTCCGCGTTACCCCTGAAGCCATTACCTCTGCCCAGTGTACCTTGACCACGACCACCGCCATTACCACCTCGACCTGGCCCACGGCCTCTCGGTGGTTGTTGAGCGCCTCTAGCTGGCTGTGTATCAGGGTTACGAGCTTCTTGAGTCGGAGCAGTCCGTCGAGGACAATTCTTAAGCTGATGATCCTTAGAACCACATTTGAAACACCCACCAGTTTTTTTCCAGCATTCACCAGGGTGTCGTCTTCCACAGTCAGCACATGGTTGAATCTGATTGGTAGCAGCAGGTGCTCTAGGTTGAGCTAGCTCATCATTCCTGGTCCTCTTCTGAAACCTTTTAGCGGGACCCGAGTATTTAAAGTCCCTCTTGTTCCTGCCTCTATCTCTTTCTCAGTTTTGTCGCTCCGAGTTCTTAGCCTCCTCAGCTATTTTGGCTTTCTCCACAAGCGTGGCAAAAGTCCTTTCTTATTGTGGGGCTATCTATACTCGTAACTTATCATTCAACCCGTCCTCAAAATGTACACAGCGTTCATGGTCAGTTGGCACTATTGTCCGAGCATAACGGCTCAAGCGTAGAAATTCTGCTTCGTAAGCGGCCACCGTCTTATTTCCTTGAACCAGATTAAGGAATTCCTTCCTTCGGGCATCCACATAGCTAGCCCCGACATACTTTCCTTGGAATGCAGTTTTGAAGAAATCCCAAGTAACACGATCGGCCTGGGTGCCCTCCCGAACAGTAAGCCACCATTGATACGCCTCATCTCTCAACAAGGACACAGCTCCTCTCAGTTTCTACTCGGTGGTGCACTCCAAATCATCCATGATCCGCTCTATTGCCTCGAGCCAATACTCCGCTACATTTGGAGCTACACCCGAGAGACTCCTAAAAACCTCGGCACCACTTGATCTAAGTCGTTCCGATATTGATCCATGAGCTGCTAGCCTAGTTTTAGCCCCAGCAACCCTTTCTAGGACTAACAACATTACTTGGGTCAAGGCAATGTCCTCTCTCATATGGTCATGTGATCCAGTCTCAGTCCCGGGTGATGTAGGTGCGTCCGTTTCTGGTATATGTCCCGACACTTCAGACGGAACCCTAGCATCTCGGCCTCTACCATGGCTGCGTCTACCATGTCCACGTCCTCTAGCGCTCATTTTGACTATTTCAGTTTAGTCTGATTACAAGTTTTATGAATCAGTATACTATTTCAGCGTTTATTAACGATATTTTATGAGATATAAGAAGTAGAGTTGTTTTCGCAAACACATCCTATAGTCTCAATCTCTATAGTTTCAACACCTAAAACTAAAAGTTCTAGAGTGTTCCTATAGTCATATCTCAATAATAAGAATTATTCAATTCACATACACTTACTTGACTTGGTGTCGGATACTCGTGGTGCCATACTACCTTTAAAAACATAAGTTCTATAATTCAAAACAGTTTTGAACCATAAATGTTTTTGAACCCAAACCACAGCCGAGTTTTAAACTGGGCTCTGATACCATAAAATGTAACACCTCAAACTCGGTCTATATGTTAAGACCAGATTTGACATGTCACACAAAATGAACATACATCTAGTCTTTTAAAGAAATCAGATTTTAAGAAAAAATATTTTTGAACATGGAGTTATTAAAAACTAAGGTTGATTACTAAATCTAATAATTTGAGTCGTATAATTTGAAACTTAGAAAAAATTGGATTTAATATCTTGAGAAAATTTAAAGAGTTCGAAAGTAATTTGAAAACAAAAATTTAAAATATTGTTACAGAAAAATTTCCGAGTTAAAAATATTTAAGAATGAAATTCTTTTCGTACGTTTATTTAAGAAAAACGTTTATTTCTATTTTTAGAAAAGAAATCCCACTTAAGTATCTAAATCGTATTATAAAATCCATCCACAAGTAAAACATCCATAAAAATTTAACCAGAGGCCTTATTACAACTTAGCTTAAATAGTAAAAATAATAAAAAGTACTTAAAATGAAATCTGGAATGTAAATAACCCATTATTCGTAGTATGGCCTCCACTGAGTCGTCCCGGGCCCAAGCCTCCATCATTGATCATTACCTGAGAAGGGTAAGGAAAACGGGGGTGAGTTACTTAGAACTCAGTGTATAACCCACTTACCATAGTCCATTGGGCCAAAAACCAATTAAGCATTTATTGGGCCTGAGCCCATTCACAAATATAACAATTTATCAAGTATAGCATGCTTGTGATATGCAATTCCCAAAACCAAACTTAAATTTCCATCCGCTACACACCACTCGTACCAACCAGCACACCTGTGGGGAGCTTTAGTCACCCACCCCGCCAACACACGAAAATAGGCATTAAGCCGTATATCAAATTGTGGACAAGCCACCAGATTTACAGAGTTTACATGGCATTTGCCATTTTTCAGATTTGTGGCAGAGCCAGCAGAATTTTGTAGCAAAGCTACCAGAACTTCTCTTCGTCACATATCCCAACCCATGCAAATCATGTATGCATATTCATTTACAATAATTCATTCATATAATTATTACGAACATTATGGCCCATTATAACAATTTTCACAATCTGGCCCATATCACATTTTGGCCTTTATAGCTCATATCACACTGGGCCCATATATCAAATATCACATTTGGCCCATAAATCACATATCACATTTGGCCCGTATATCAAATATCACATTTGGCCCAAATATCAAATATCACATTTGGCTCATATATCAAATATCACATTTGGCCCATATATCAAGTATCACATTTGGCCCATAAATCAATTATCACGTTTGGCCCATATATCAAATATCACATTTGGCCCAGGTAGTCACTTTTAACGATTTGGCCCATTGAGGGCAATTTTGTAATATTCACAGTCTTAATACCGATTTCATAGTCTTTACCAATAAGTGATAAATATGCCATTTTAACCGATTTTACTAACTTGTGATTTAATCAAGCGATTAATACGATATAGTTATCCAACCCATGAGATACAGTGTGAGATTACACACCTGATTACGGTAAGCACTACACTTTCCTGATCGTCAACACCTAAAAATATTTTAACGCTCGATTAGATCATTAACACTTATAGTAAATCTACTCTAAAATTAACGGTCTAGGTTTTTACCCTCGGAATCGTGAATAACAACTATTTACCGGTTCTCCCCGGTTGACGGTTCACAACCCGATGGAAAATCCCAAATCACTGAAACAGCCCTTCGTTTGAATCTATAAGGGATCGCAAATTCGCTCCTTTTTCAATCACCAATCACCACTCCTTTTGATTCGATCTTGTTTGCCTCCATTGATAAATGAATATTAGTCCAAACTAATACTTCGTAATTAAAACGATTGGTCTTAATGAGCGAAGTCGGCTTACCACAAAATCCTTACGTTCAAAGGATGAGAATCGAGTGATAGAGTCCCTATGATAAAATCGGTTAATAAACACTATCTTTAATGAAATAAAAAGTAATATAGAACCCTCGAAAAAAAATCCTTACCTTAAGGTTTTTGGACCGAATCCTAGCAATAACACGGTGACTTCGGACACTCCAAGTTTCGGCCTTCCACTAAATTTCTATGATGGAGAAAAGAGATTTCGAATAAGATACGGTATGATGACGTTTTCGATCAAAAAAGGCCATCCCACAACAAAGTATAGATTCAGCACAATGGATAGGGTGAAATAAAAATACCAAAATGTTGTAACTAGCCACTTATCGATTGATCAAAGTGAGAGTAGAAAAAAAATGATTGAGAAGGAGATATGTGTGGTAAGAAGATTCGGCTATGGTGGAAAAATTGAAGGGGATGGTGCTTAATGACATTCGGCCATGGTGAATATTTAAGAGAGAATGATGTCTGAGAGATTTTTGCAAGAAGAAAAAGAAGAAGAAAAGTATAAGAAAATAAGGTGTTTAGGTTTCGGTTTCAAGAATGGAAGATGAACAAGGAAAAGGGTTTGAGGCTAGTGTGCATTCGACAAGGAAGAAAAGAAGAAAAAAAATGGCCCTTCAAGGTTTTGTGATTTCGGCACCAAGAGGAAAAGTTTTGGGAGAATAAGCAAATAAGACCGAAATGGTCAAAAATGAAATGGCCAAAAAGAAAGAAAAAGTTTACCTATTGTTCATGATACATTCGGATAGGGAGAGGGAATTAGAGAGAAAAACTTTGAAGAGGAACACAAAAATGCCAAAATGCCAAAGTGACTAACTAGCACCTAAACCTTAACAAAAGCCATAAAAAATTAGGCCACCCCCTAGCCCCTAAAACCGTCCAAGTACATGGCCAAATGGTCAAAGTTTGGCCACCCAAACTTTCTGTAACATCCCGAATTATTGGGCCTGTGCATTTTATGTGATAATCACTTAAAATATTAATTTGAGAGTTTGAGGTACAAATGGGGCTCAAGTTGGGCTAAGGCCTTGTTTTAAATATTTTGTTCAGACACTCTAGGGGTTTAAATTGATGTTCTAGTAGTTTAATGGGCATATTGGGCTTGTGGCCCAGAGGAAATGGTGCCACTAGGAGGAAGAGGAGTTGGCGTCACTTGTGCATGAGAAAGGCCCAAATTATGGTTGCTTGAAGCCCAAGTTTTAGGGCTAAAATTCGGCACTTAAATGAGCAAGGGAGGACGGCACAAGGCTATTATTTAGGGATTTATTTTATGTTTAATTATAAGGATAATAAGCAGATAAAGGCTACTTTTTGAGGAGATAATAGATCAAAGATAGGAGCCATCTTTAAGTGTTTAATGCTAGCCGAAACTTTGAAGAATTTGAAAAGAAAGGGGCATTCGGTTTAGGCTAAGTGTGTGCCGAAATTTCTATCAAAGTTCTCATCATTCTTCTTTTCTCTTTGTCAAAACTCCTACTCTATTCTCCCCCTCTTTTCTCTTTTCTTTTTCTTCAGTTGGCCGAATCTACTGTCAGGTTCTTTTCTCATCCCTTTCAAACACTCTAGCCGAATCTTCAAGTCCCTCTTTGCTTTCTTTTCACTTTTCTTTTTAGCCGAAACCACGTTAGTTTATCTTTTTTGGGATTTTTCATAAAAGCAGAAATCGTGAGATCTAGTCTTCTATGGGTGCCGAAATCACTCTGGGGTGCCTACCTGTGCCGAAATCAAGGAAGCTTTAGGTAAGTGTTGATTTGAGAAAACCAAATCTTTTCCGGCTTTTCAAAGTCCCTAGTCGAATGGCTATCTAGTGACTAATCTATTGTTTTTCTCTTATTTTCGGCATTCCGAGATCTGAAGTGGGGCCAATCGCATAGATCTCTAAGTTATAGTTCGGTAACACTCGAATCGTGTTACTTTCGAGATTTCAAGGTAAGAAGAATCTATTAGTTTCAAAGTGTAAATTCGGGTATTTTTTAACCCTTGGCCAATTGTAGGAAAGGCCCTATTTTCACATCTTTCCGGCTTTTTGAGCAAAGTTGTAGATCGGTTTAGCAAGAGTATCGGCATTAATCAGGTGTGTAACCTTTCACACTATTTGATTGATTGCTAATATATATATATATGTATAAGTCTGCTATACTCTGTTAAATGCTGAAATCGCGGCATAATGTTTGAAAACCCGAGAAGGGTAAAGGCTAAATATCAGGTTAGTATTTTCTGCCATTCTTCAGTGAATGTTCTGTTAAAAACGATATGTTTCATATGTCAATTTCTATGTAGATGAAAGGGGAAGTGATCTGTTCTGGTGGCTTATGCCATTTCAGCCTGGTGACTCTGTCATAACTTTGACGATGAGCAGCTAACTGCAGCATGACTGCCATCGATGGTGTGTGGCGGTGTGGGTTGATTGTAGAAATCCCCAATGGTGTGATTGGCAGGTAAGGGTGGTGTGTAGCGGATGGAAACCTAGGAATGGGTTGGGTTTTATGTATGTTATTTTCTGTACTATGTTTTATGTTCTGATTTGTGGGCTAAGGCCCAATCTAACAGTGCTTGAAGGTTGCACACTGAGTCTCGCGACTCACCCTTTTATTTTAACAATTTCAGGTGACACTTAGCGCAACGGACCGGGCTGGAGAGGAGAGCAAGGTGGCCATGCAAAAGAACATTTGGGTTCAACAAAAAGACTTTAGGTTACCATTTTATATTTTTATTTAAGTGGATTTTAAATATGGTTGTAATAAGGTGACGGGCCACTAGACTATTATTTATGTTTTGGGTTTTATGTTGGGCTTTTATTTCTGGGCATTTACATTTTATGTTTAAATTAAGTTAAGGCATGTATAAGATTTCAGTTTTTGTTTAAAATTCATTAAGGCGTTTTATAACTTTATATTTTATACGAATTAATAAATTACTAAGTTTCCGGTATAAACATTTAAACCTGATAATTGTTTTCCAAAAAAGGTGACATGTTTTACTAAATTTCCTTAGTGACATACCAGATCCGGTTGTAGTGTTTGGGCCGAGTTTGGGGTGTTACACTTTCCATAGCATCTCCCTTGTTTTAAGCCTTATGTTCCCCCTACATGCCTTTTCCAATTGATTCCTTTCCCTAAGTTCAATCTTGCCTTTTTTCTTAGCCATCTTGCCATAAAAATAAAAGTCCAACTTACCATAAATTCAATGCTTGACCGACACTATGAGGAAGGAAAGCAAAAATAAAATTCTCACATGCACACAAAGGGATTCGAACTCTTTCCCTCAAGGTAACACACATGGTGCCATATCCCCTTTACTAATTGCTCACTTATGCTTACTTTTTACCACTTAATTACCTTAAGCTTTAAGGTCACTTATTCCATTTCCTTAAAGTACTAAATACCAAAAATTATTCCAAATCCAAAATAAATCCCGAGCCTTCTCAAGACTAAATAAACACACACATTGGATAATTTAATTAGCTGAGCACCAAAATAATGCAACATATAAAAACTCAAACTTTAGGATGTTACAGCAGGATTCGGGTCTAGAGACTCACGGAAGACCCACATTTACCTTGGCTTGTGGTTTCTATTTTGATCATCCTTCCTGATCCAACAGCAACAACTGCTTAAAAGAATCATGAAATTTCCATTAGAATCCCCATTTACATATAGTTTACTAATGTTTCAACTACATGCGACCCCCATGTATGGCCTTCCACTCACACCCTATTGTTCTTACGTCTTTTAACATCCTTAGTCTTCAATAATTGCAACCTGCAGAGCTATAAAGACTTACCAAAATATTGAATCATCCACGGATTACACAAAATCTTAGCTCTAGTTTAATGAAGAAGAAGATAACATTTAGGTTAAAAAAAAGAACCAGAATGTAGAGAAGAAAGAAAAACCATCTAAAATGCCTCCCTCCTTCACTATATATATACTCTCGATCCCCTTTAGTGGATTTTGATTAGTAATGATGCTTATTGAAATTTTCCCTTGATTTCCATATAAAAATTAGAAGAAAAATAAAAGAAAATTCGGCGAAGATAAATGTTACTAATTGACTAGTCATAGGAGGGTCAAATTAATCTAGTTGGCTCCTAACAAATCCCGTTACGAGAACCAACTTGAATGGTGCTCATGCAAACTGGGTGTACTACACCTTTGCAATAATCAATACTATAACTCGTCAGCAAGCCAGTAGGGTGGCGGATTATGCTACCATAATGCACCAAAACAGCTAACATCCATACCTCACTCACTTTTTTAGATCCTCCATTTTTGCAGTGTTAAAGGATGTAATATTATATATTTGTTATATAATAGTTATTTTTTGTTAAGGTTGTAGTTCTTAGCAAATAGACCATGGACTATCATCTCCATGTAGGACTTTTTTTTTTAAATTCAAAAATTTTTTATGAGCTGAAAATGGACTTAATTGAATATTTTCCAAAAAAAGTCCATGACGAGGAAAAGATGGAGCGACGACAGTTGAAGACCCAATAAATGCCTTGTGGTGAAAATTTGTGTTAAGTTTTATTTTTCATTTTTTTTCTAGAAATAGAACCATGGAAATAGATGGCAATTTTCTTTTAATTGCCCATCTTCTTATATATTTGTTTTCAAATTGTTTATAATATTTATATTATGTTATATTATAATTTTGATATATATGTATGAGATGATCCATAGTTGATCAACTTAAAAAAATTAAAAGTTCGGTAATGAGAAAATACATGTGTTGTATTGTTCCATTCACTTCTTTAGGTTATTGGATTGCTGTGAGAAGTGTGGTAATGAGAATGTGCATGTCTAGGATTGGATCTGGTAAGCAAACACTTAGTTTTTAAGTGGTCAAATATGACTCACCTTCCTTTCCTAAGACCCTACCTGGTGCACGGTTCACATTCACTTCTTTGGGTTTTCCCTTAAAAGAAAAATTGTAGGGAATAAAAATTATTTTTTTATGATTAATTGATTCTTGTGAATAAATGAGTGAGAATATTTGTAACATCCTAAAATTTAGAATTTTATGTGTTGCATTATTTTTGGTGCTAAGCTAGTTAAATTATCAATTGTGTATGTTTAGGGGATCCTAAGAAGGCTCGGGGTTTATTTGGTCCTAGTAAAAATTTTGGCATTTAGCACTTTAAGGAGATAGAGTAAGTGGCCTTAAAGCTTATGGAAATAAAAGAGTAAAATTGCTAGCATAAATGAGCAATTAGTAAAGAGGTTATGGCGCCACATGAAGTATCTTGAGGGAAGAGGTTCAAATCCCATTGTGTGTAAATTTTTTACTTTTATTTTTGCATTCTTTCCCTAAGTGTCGGCCAAGCATGTAAATAAGGCAAGGTGGACTTTTTATTTTTGGTAAGATGGCTAAGAAAAATAGGAAAGGTTGAAGGTGAGGAAAGAAATCAAGAGAAAGGGGAAAGTAAGAGGAACATGTGGCCTTTTTCAAGGGAAGTGTTATGGAAAGTATGGTTGGCAAATTTTTGACCATTAGGGGCATGAATGTAGACGGTTTTGGGTGTAAGGGGTAGCTGAATTTTCCTTGGTGTTTTGGTTGTAATATCCCGGGTTAGGGGCTATTTTGTTGTTGCATGTTATGGCATGTGTTTAGTGTGCTGTGTTGCTATTTCGGTGTTTTAGGGGCTTAATTGTGGGCTAGGAGTGTGCCTGAGGGAATGGGAAAATTTTGGTTTTTGGGTGTTAAGTGAAGGGAGCTGAGGAAGCTGGGGTTTAAGAATTTTAATTGATGTTTTGTTGCACAAAAAGTGAGCTGGCAAGGTGGCAAGCATGCGCTTCATGGGGAGCTTGGTGTGGCGTCAACTACATGGAGTGGAGGTCTAGAGTTCGAGCTGCGAAATTCTCCATTTTGGCTCTCATTTTGGACGGCATGGAGGAAGAGTTAGAAGGCAATTCGAATTCTTCCTTGGACTTGGTCCACCCATTCAAATGGAAGGTGGAGAGCAAGTTGTGGAGGTAGACTTGGTCAAGCTAATTTGAATGTGTGGTAGGGAGTTAATGGGGGGAGTTGTGGCCGAAATTTTGGGGTGTTTGGAGGTGTTGGCCGTAACTTGGGAAGCTTGTTGGGGAGTGGCCGGTTGGTGAGTGTGTTAGGGGGGGTTAGTGCCGATTTTCCCTTGGATTGTTGGTGCATTTTCGGTCTTAGTAGGGTAGCAACATAGCTCTTTCATTTTTGTCAAAACAAGCCGAATTTCATAGTAAGTTTCACCTTTTGTTTCTTTTGGCAACCGAAAATGCAAGCACATTTGTGCCGAATTTCTTGTTCTCTTGAGTAGGGTGTAGCCGAATATCTCTTCCCATTTCCTCTTTTCTTTTCAAGTGTGTAAACCGAAACCTCTAATCTCTCTTCTTGCATTTTTTTGATTTTTCTTTCTTTCTTAAAAACTTTGTAGCCGAAACTCTCTTCCAAAAACACATTCTTCATCTCTTTTCTTTCAAAACCCAAAGGTACCTTCTCCTGTTCATTTTTGTTTCTCCTTAAAACCATTTTGCCGAAACTTTATTCTCATATTCACTTTATCCTTCTTGTTTTTTTTTACTCAAGCCGAATTCTCTTTTCTTTTGTTTAAGTTCTAGCCGAATCTTCCCTCTTCTAGTAGTACTTTGTAGCCGAATTTTGAGTGGGGGAGTAATCTCGTTTGTCTTCTTTCAAACGTTGGAGCAAGGTAAGTGGCTGGCCGAATGCTCATTTCTTTTCTCTCCCTAGTTTTCTACCAATTTTGGTGAGGTTCAAAGTTGACTTTCGGCATTGGTTGAAGGGTGTTAATCTCTTATGTCTTGACCGAATTCTTTTTAGGGCTTTCGGGATTCGAAGCAGTCAACGAAGCTGTTATCTGAACTCGATTGTTTGGTAAGTGGTGGTGAGACGTTGATTGTGGTTTATTTGTTTGAGTTTCGATTAAGTTTAGGGTATCAAGGGATTAATCATTTTTCTTTTAAGGTGTAGCCGATTGCTAAAGGAGGAATCATTGTGGTTCGGGTTTGCTAAGAAACCGAACCAATAGCAAGGTAAGGGTGATTCGACAAACCCTTTTTGGTCTAAATGGTGTTGGCCGAATGTGTAGATGCCTAACCCCTATGTTTTGGCCGATTGTAGGAGCTAGTACTCGAGGGACTTAGATCGTTTCGTTGGGATTTTTAGACTCGTGTATACCAGGTGTGTAACTAACACACCCATATTTAGTGATATTATTATTAAACCTGTTTGCCTATTAAAATCATGGCAGTTTGATGGATTGATATGATACCCTTTTGGGTATGATCTTGGACTCGGGTAAGTCAGGATTGTTACAAGTTTACTGATGATCTATATGGTATCATGACTATGTATGTATGTGATATGGGGTATGAGTCAAACATATTAGCATGATAGGCATGACTTGTATGATATGCATGATCACATGAGTATGGTATGTTGATGGGTGATATGAGTGGAGGGAGCAGTGATATTTTGTGCTGACGAGCACCAGTGCTTTGGTAGCACATTTGTGTCTTTGGGACACCAGAGGTTGGGCACCTCATTGCGACTTGTCCCTGTGGTTTGACACCACCGTGGGTTGGCCCCACTTGAGATATGGGATCGTCTGCTAGTGATTGGGTATCACACGATGGGTTGGCCCCATCATTGGATTTGTGACTTCGGTCACCAGTGCTTTGGTAGCACAAGCGTGTCTTTGGGACACCAGTGGTTTGGCACCACATTGGCGGATATTGTGTCTTTGGGACACCAGTGTTTTGGTAACACATTGTGACTATATGTCACCAGTGGTTTGGCACCACCAGTGGTTTGGTACCACACGGGGTAGAAAAGGAGATACGGATGGTTAGGATCGGGTTGCATTAATCATGTTGCTATGTATGATGTGTGTTAGCATGTTGTTTTATTGGGAGCGGGATTTATACACTGAGTCATTCGACTCACCCTCTCCTTTGACATTTCAGGTGACTCGTAGACGCGGATATGGAGCCGGGATGGACTCGGGGTGCTCATGCCATGCTAAATAAAAGTTTTGCTCAGACTATTCAATTTGGGTACCTTAGCTTAATTATTTTTATTTGGGTTTTAATTTGGATTTGTAAAAGGCCTTTAATTTATGTTTTAGGATGGTTATGTTTTAATTAGATTCTTAACCTGCTTAACAAATAACTTGGTATGAAATTTTACTAAAAACTTGGAAATACAATGTTTTCAAAACTATATCGCAATGTGTTTTAAGCTGTACCATCGGGTATCTCACTATGTTTTGTTATAAAGTAAACTCAAATGATTTTCAAATCAAACTCGATTTTTCTGCTAAGTCAAAAATGTTTTAAAATAGCACTTAGAAACTATTGAAATTACTAAATGAAATCAACTCGTTTTTAACTATATACTTTGGATAAGTTTTCAAAATCTAATCAAACAAGCCTACATTTTCCCCAAATTCACTATGTTTTCACCCCGCTTTTAAACGAAAAACCTGATCACTCAAAAACGTTTTTCCCCGTAACATACCAGATTCGGACGTGGTGTCTTGTCCGAGTTTGGGGTGTTACAATTGTGGTATCAGAGCCAAGTTCAAAAGCTCGGCTGTGGGCCTGAGGCCCAAAATGTTTTCAAAAGATTGTTTTGTTAGTCTTTATTCTTAAAGTATGGATTGAAAGGCATGGCACCGAGTCTCCGGCACCAGTTCGCCCAGGTAAGTACCCTTACTATTCTTTGTGATTTGATTGGAGGTGATATGATCTGATAAATAGCAATAGTATACTACTCTAGAGATTGAAACTGATAGGATTCTGTGAACTCGCGAGAACAAATCCTCTTTAATATTCATAAGACTAGCTCTTAAATAGTGGAATAAATACTGATGCATAAAACTCTTTAATCAGATACGTAGAAAGATTAGTCATGAGCACTCGAGGCGGACGTGGTCGTAATACTCGTGGTAGAGGTAGGGGTAGGATGACAGTTTCTGAGCCCGTAGGATCTGGTCAGGGTTCAGAAAATGAGATACCGGTTCCGCCACCAGCTGAAGGTGGTGAGTTCCAAGATCAGACCGGGGATGACGCAGTGTCACAGGCGATGCTGCGAGTGTTGGAAAGGGTAGCTGGTGTAGGTGGTGGTGCAGGAGTTAGAAAATCTGTTCCTGAGCGACTTCGGGCAAATGGGGCCGAATTCTTCCGAGGAGTTTCTGGTGTTGCTCCCAGCACTGCTGAATATTGGCTGGAGGCAACTGAGCGGATCATGGATGATCTGGACTTGACAGCTGAAGAGAAGCTGAAGGGCATCGTATCGCTTCTCCGAGATGAGTCATATCAGTGGTGGCTCACGGTTCGGGACAGTGTGGCAGCAGAGGATCTGACATGGGATTATTTCAGGGCTGCATATCAAAAGAAGTACATCGGAGCTAGTTATATTGACTCTCAGCGAAAGGCATTTCTGAGGCTTGTTCAGGGGAGTAAATCTGTTGCTGAGTATGAGGCCGAGTTCCTGAAGCTGAGTAGGTATGCCAGGGGCATTGTGGCCACTGAGCATGAGAGGTGTGTTCGTTTCGAGGATGGTCTGCGAGACGAGTTGAGATTGTTGATTGCTCCGCAGCAGGAGCGCGAGTTTGCTGTCTTAGTTGAGAAGGCTAAGGTAGCCGAGGGTATTAAAGAGTCAGTGAGGCAGGGTATGGACAGAAATAGGCATAAGAGGAGCTTTGGGTCTTCTGGATCGTCGGGTAATCCGCAGAAGAGGGCTAGACCGAGTGGGCCGAATCAGTCTGCTAGGTTTGTTGCTGCTAGGCAGGGACCGCCGCAGTGTAATCAGTGTGGGAAATCTCATTGGGGTGATTGCTGGACTGGAGGTAAAGGGTGCTTTGAGTGTGGTTCTCTGGAGCACCGTGTGAGGGACTGTCCGCGTAGGTTGGCCAGGATTCAGTCTGAGGGTCAGGGCCGTAATCAGTTCAGAGGTAATGGACCGCCACCGCAGAGGGGCCGTGGTAATGGCAGAAATGGTAATGGTTCTAGTCGGGGCCGTGGAGCACCGGGCAGAGGTGCGGGTAGTTCTGATGCCAGACAGCCTGGATTAGTGTATGCTGCGAGGCGCCGAGAGGAGGGCGATGCACCGGACGTCATAACCGGTACGTTCTTGATCTTTGGTTCTCCTTATACTGCTTTGATTGATGTGGGTTCAACGCACTCTTATGTTGCCAGTAGTATAGTAGAGACCATGGACCTAGACTCTGAGATATCCTCTAGGCAGATGACTGTGATTAGCCCTCTAGGTCACTCTGTAGTAGTAGATAAACTGTTTAGAGAGGTACCCCTAGAACTCCAAGGGGTAGTGTTTGCTGCTGATCTGATGGAACTGCCGTTTGGGGAGTTCGATCTAATTCTTGGGATGGATTGGTTGGTCAAGTACCAAGCAAGGTTGGATTGCGCGGCCAAGCGTATGGTTCTTAAGACGATTGAGGGTGATGAGGTGGCGATGATAGGTAATAGGAGGGATTACTTATCAAATGTGGTATCTGCTTTGAAAGCGGAGAAGATGGTCAGGAAGGGTTGTGGAGCGTATGTGGTTCATGTGTATGCTTTGGAGGCTAAAGAGTCTGCTGTGGAGAAGGTTCGTACTGTTAAGGAATTTGCTGATGTGTTTCCTGAGGAGCTTCCGGGTTTGCCGCCAGATCGTGAGGTAGAGTTCGGGATAGATCTATTACCCGGGACTGCGCCAGTGTCTATTGCTCCGTATAGGATGGCACCAAAGGAATTGGTGGAGCTTAAGGCTCAGATCCAGGAGTTATTGGATCGAGGTTTTATCAGGCCGAGTGTTTCGCCGTGGGGTGCGCCGGTACTCTTTGTTAAGAAGAAAGATGGTACAATGTGGATGTGCATAGACTACCGCCAGTTGAACAAGCTGACGATTAAAAACAAGTATCCGTTGCCACGGATAGATGACTTGTTTGATCAGCTGAAGGGTGCTGCGGTATTCTCGAAGATCGACTTGAGGTCTGGGTATCATCAGCTGAAGGTTAAAGAGGCTGATATCCATAAAACAGCGTTTCGGACTCGATATGGGCACTACGAATTCCTGGTAATGCCGTTCGGGTTGACTAACGCACCGGCAGCGTTTATGGATATGATGAATAGGGTGTTTCAGCAGTATCTGGATCAGTTCGTGGTGGTTTTCATAGACGACATCTTAGTGTACTCAAGGACAGAGGAAGAGCATGATGCGCATTTGAGAGTGGTGCTGCAGATTTTGAGGGAGAAGCAACTTTATGCTAAGTTTAGTAAGTGCGAGTTCTGGCTAAGAGAGGTGACGTTCTTGGGTCATGTAGTGTCGGCTGAGGGGATTAGGGTAGATCCTCGTAAGATTGAGGCAGTTTTGGACTGGAAGCCGCCTAGGTCAGTGGCTGAGATTCGGAGTTTTCTGGGCTTGGCCGGATACTACCGAAGGTTTGTTGAGGGTTTCTCGTTAATAGCAGCGCCGGTGACCAAGTTGTTAAGGAAAGAAGTTCCGTTTGTATGGACTGAGAAGCAGCAGGAGAGCTTCGATAAGTTAAAGAAGATTTTGACTGAGGCTCCGGTTTTAATCCAACCTGAGGCTGGTAAGGAATTCACAGTCTATTGCGATGCATCACATACGGGTTTGGGTTGTGTGCTGATGCAAGAAGGTAAGGTTGTGGCTTACGCTTCTCGACAGCTGAGGCCACATGAGGTCAATTATCCGACGCACGATTTGGAGCTAGCAGCTGTAGTCTTCGCCTTAAAGATTTGGAGGCACTACCTGTATGGAGAAAGATCGATAGTCTACACAGATCACAAGAGTCTGAAGTATCTACTGACCCAGAAGGATTTGAATTTGAGGCAGCGCAGATGGGTTGAGTTGCTGAAAGATTACGACTGTTCGATTGAGTATCATCCGGGCAAGGCTAACGTGGTGGCAGACGCGTTGAGCCGTAAGGTTGTTTCGGACTTAAGAGCTTTGTTTGCCCATTTGAGTTTGTATGACAACGAGAGTATTCTGGCAGAACTGCAGGTTAAGCCTACTTGGGTTGAGCAGATCAGAGAGAAACAGTTAGATGATGAGGTTCTGAGTGCGCGAAGGTTACAAGTGCAGGATGGTGGTTTGGAGGGTTACAGCTTGTCTAGTGATGAGGTGTTGTGTTTTCAGGGTAAGGCTTGTATGCCTAAAGATGTTGAGCTGAGGCAGAAAATTCTTCAGGACGCACATAGCAGTCCTTATGCTATGCATCCTGGAGGCAGCAAGATGTATAGGGATCTTAGAGAGCAGTTTTGGTGGCCTGGTTTGAAGAAAGAGGTGACAGAGTTTGTTGGGAAGTGTCTGACTTGTCAGCAGGTCAAGGCTGAGCATCAGTTGCCGTCAGGTTTGCTTCAGCCTGTGAAGATTCCTCAGTGGAAGTGGGAAAGGATAACCATGGATTTCGTCAGTGGATTACCGCTTACGCCAAGCAAGAAGGATTCAGTTTGGGTAGTGGTGGATCGTCTGACCAAATCAGCTCACTTTATTCCGGTGAGGGTTGACTACTCACTTCAGAAGCTAGCGAAGCTGTATGTGTCAGAAATAATGAGGTTGCACGGGGTGCCAGTTTCGATAATCTCGGATAGGGATCCCAGGTTTACGTCAAGGTTTTGGAAAGCATTGCATCAGGCTCTGGGTACTCGTTTGGATTTCAGCACAGCTTTTCACCCGCAGTCTGACGGTCAATCAGAAAGGGTTATTCAGATCTTGGAAGATATGCTGAGAGGTTGTGTCCTGGATTTCAGAGGTAGTTGGGAGGAGTTTCTACCATTAGCTGAGTTTGCCTACAACAACAGTTACCAAGCGAGCATCAAGATGGCACCGTATGAGGCGTTGTATGGTAGGAAGTGTCGCTCACCTACGTGTTGGACGGAGTTAGGTGAACGTCATTTGTTGGGACCCGAGTTAGTTGCTGAGACAGAAGACAAGGTTAAGTTGATTCAGGCTCGATTGAAGGAAGCTTCGGACCGGCAGAAGTCTTATGCCGACCTTAAGCGAAGAGATATAGAGTTTGCTGTGGGGGATCTAGTGTTTCTGAAGGTCTCGCCTTGGAAGAAGGTGTTGAGGTTCGGGAAGAAAGGCAAGCTAAGTTCGAGGTTTATTGGGCCGTATAAGGTACTGAGACGAGTGGGATCAGTAGCGTATCAGCTTGAGTTGCCAGCAGAGCTTAGCCAGATTCACGATGTTTTTCACGTTTCGATGCTTCGGCGTTATCGTTCAGATCCGTCACATGTAGTAGCAGTGGAAGAGATCGAGGTGAATCCAGACTCGACTATGAAAGAAGAACCTGTGCAGATTCTAGATCGGGATGTGAAGGTTCTGCGTAGGAAGTCTGTGCCTTTGGTTAAGGTACTTTGGCGGAATCATGGCGTAGAAGAAGCGACGTGGGAACCCGAGGAGGTGATGAGACAGCAATACCCGCAACTCTTCTGACCAGGTAATTTCGAGGCCAAAATTATTTTTAAGGGGGGTAGAACTGTAATATCCCGGGTTAGGGGCTATTTTGTTGTTGCATGTTATGGTATGTGTTTAGTGTGCTGTGTTGCTATTTCGGTGTTTTAGGGGCTTAATTGTGGGCTAGGAGTGTGCCTGAGGGAATGGGAAAATTTTGGTTTTTGGGTGTTAAGTGAAGGGAGCTGAGGAAGCTGGGGTTTAAGAATTTTAATTGATGTTTTGTTGCACAAAAAGTGAGCTGGCAAGGTGGCAAGCATGCGCTTCATGGGGAGCTTGGTGTGGCGTCAACTACATGGAGTGGAGGTCTAGAGTTCGAGCTGCGAAATTCCCCATTTTGGCTCTCATTTTGGACGGCGTGGAGGAAGAGTTAGAAGGCAATTCGAATTCTTCCTTGGACTTGGTCCACCCATTCAAATGGAAGGTGGAGAGCAAGTTGTGGAGGTAGCCTTGGTCAAGCTAATTTGAATGTGTGGTAGGGAGTTAATGGGGGGAGTTGTGGCCGAAATTTTGGGGTGTTTGGAGGTGTTGGCCGTAACTTGGGAAGCTTGTTGGGGAGTGGCCGGTTGGTGAGTGTGTTAGGGGGGGTTAGTGCCGATTTTCCCTTGGATTGTTGGTGCATTTTCGGTCTTAGTAGGGTAGCAACATAGCTCTTTCATTTTTGTCAAAACAAGCCGAATTTCATAGTAAGTTTCACCTTTTGTTTCTTTTGGCAACCGAAAATGCAAGCACATTTGTGCCGAATTTCTTGTTCTCTTGAGTAGGGTGTAGCCGAATATCTCTTCCCATTTCCTCTTTTCTTTTCAAGTGTGTAAACCGAAACCTCTAATCTCTCTTCTTGCATTTTTTTGATTTTTCTTCTTTCTTAAAAACTTTGTAGCCGAAACTCTCTTCCAAAAACACATTCTTCATCTCTTTTTCTTTCAAAACCCAAAGGTACCTTCTCCTGTTCATTTTTGTTTCTCCTTAAAACCATTTTGCCGAAACTTTATTCTCATATTCACTTTATCCTTCTTTTTTTTTTTACTCAAGCCGAATTCTCTTTTCTTTTGTTTAAGTTCTAGCCGAATCTTCCCTCTTCTAGTAGTACTTTGTAGCCGAATTTTGAGTGGGGGAGTAATCTCTTTTGTCTTCTTTCAAACGTTGGAGCAAGGTAAGTGGCTGGTCGAATGCTCATTTCTTTTCTCTCCCTAGTTTTCTACCAATTTTGGTGAGGTTCAAAGTTGACTTTCGGCATTGGTTGAAGGGTGTTAATCTCTTATGTCTTGACCGAATTCTTTTTAGGGCTTTCGGGATTCGAAGCAGTCAACGAAGCTGTTATCTGAACTCGATTGTTTGGTAAGTGGTGGTGAGACGTTGATTGTGGTTTATTTGTTTGAGTTTCGATTAAGTTTAGGGTATCAAGGGATCATTTTTCTTTTAAGGTGTAGCCGATTGCTAAAGGAGGAATCATTGTGGTTCGGGTTTGCTAAGAAACCGAACCAATAGCAAGGTAAGGGTGATTCGACAAACCCTTTTTGGTCTAAATGGTGTTGGCCGAATGTGTAGATGCCTAACCCCTATGTTTTGGCCGATTGTAGGAGCTAGTACTCGAGGGACTTAGATCGTTTCGTTGGGATTTTTAGACTCGTGTATACCAGGTGTGTAACTAACACACCCATATTTAGTGATATTATTATTAAACCTGTTTGCCTATTAAAATCATGGCAGTTTGATGGATTGATATGATACCCTTTTGGGTATGATCTTGGGCTCGGGTAAGTCAGGATTGTTACAAGTTTACTGATGATCTATATGGTATCATGACTATGTATGTATGTGATATGGGGTATGAGTCAAACATATTAGCATGATAGGCATGACTTGTATGATATGCATGATCACATGAGTATGGTATGTTGATGGGTGATATGAGTGGAGGGAGCAGTGATATTTTGTGCTGACGAGCACCAGTGCTTTGGTAGCACATTTGTGTCTTTGGGACACCAGAGGTTGGGCACCTCATTGCGCCTTGTCCCTGTGGTTTGACACCACCGTGGGTTGGCCCCACTTGAGATATGGGATCGTCTGCTAGTGATTGGGTATCACACGATGGGTTGGCCCCATCATTGGATTTGTGACTTCGGTCACCAGTGCTTTGGTAGCACAAGCGTGTCTTTGGGACACCAGTGGTTTGGCACCACATTGGCGGATATTGTGTCTTTGGGACACTAGTGTTTTGGTAACACATTGTGACTATATGTCACCAGTGGTTTGGCACCACCAGTGGTTTGGTACCACACGGGGTAGAAAAGGAGATACGGATGGTTAGGATCGGGTTGCATTAATTATGTTGCTATGTATGATGTGTGTTAGCATGTTGTTTTATTGGGAGCGGGATTTATACACTGAGTCATTCGACTCACCCTCTCCTTTGACATTTCAGGTGACTCGTAGACGCGGACATGGAGCCGGGATGGACTCGGGGTGCTCATGCCATGCTAAATAAAAGTTTTGCTCAGACTATTCAATTTGGGTACCTTAGCTTAATTATTTTTATTTGGGTTTTAATTTGGATTTGTAAAAGGCCTTTAATTTATGTTTTAGGATGGTTATGTTTTAATTAGATTCTTAACCTGCTTAACAAATAACTTGGTATGAAATTTTACTAAAAACTTGGAAATACAATGTTTTCAAAACTATATCGCAATGTGTTTTAAGCTGTACCATCGGGTATCTCACTATGTTTTGTTATAAAGTAAACTCAAATGATTTTCAAATCAAACTCGATTTTTCTGCTAAGTCAAAAATGTTTTAAAATAGCACTTAGAAACTATTGAAATTACTAAATGAAATCAACTCGTTTTTAACTATATACTTTGGATAAGTTTTCGAAATCTAATCAAACAAGCCTACATTTTCCCCAAATTCACTATGTTTTCACCCCGCTTTTAAACGAAAAACCTGATCACTCAAAAACGTTTTTCCCCGTAACATACCAGATTCGGACGTGGTGTCTTGTCCGAGTTTGGGGTGTTACATTGGTAAAGCTTTAGTGTTTGTTTTGGTCAAATTCCTTTAGCATCAAAAGTGCCATTTTCTCCAAATTACTATACTCTTAGCCGAATTTTGTCTTTGGGAATTGGTAAAAGTTTTGGTGTTGTTTTGGCCAAATTCCTATTTGCAACTTTGGTGTCATTTTTTTCTTTTCTCTCCAAATTTCCTTCTCCTCCTTGCCGAATCTTCAAACTTTGAGGGTGCATATTCTCTTCTTTTCTTCTTTCTTGCCGAATGTACTCACTCATCTTTCTTGAAAACCGAAGCTAGGCAAACATTTTTCTTCTTCTTCCTTTTCTTTTTTTCACAAAATCTTCCAAACATCTCTTCTTTTCTAATCTTTTTCACCATAGTCGAATATTTTTCCATTATTCCTCCATATCCAAAACCTTTCATCTCTTCATTAATCTTTCTTTTTCATTCGATTATCACTCATTCCATGATCAATTGGTAAGTGTTCTTTTCAACATTTTATTTTCTTTATCTATGCCGAATTTATGCTTTGGTTTGGGGTGGTCATATTGACCGAAACCATCACCTTATTCTATTTCAAACGAGATCATTTTCTTCTTCGTAGTGATATATTGGAGGGCTGAAACTTTGATTCTTCCGGAGTTATCATACAATAGTTGGGAATTGGTCCTAAAAATCTTTAAGGTAAGGAGTTCTTCAAGGATTCTATAAAATCGTTCTTTATTCGTTAAGATGTTATTGGGATAGTGATAATTAACCGATTATAATTATAGGGATTGAACCACTTGATTTATCCAACAGTTGATCACTCAGAATTAGGGGTAAGCCGATCTTTACCCTTTTGACAATCCATATTTTATCGTAATATCGATCTATATAAGATCTAATCAAATGGAGGCTTGTGGTACTGATTAGAAAGGAAAGTCGAGTGGAGATCTCAAAAGGAGCGGATTAGCGATCCCTACTCCTAAATTCAAGTGAATGGCGATATCGGCGATTTGGGACTTTCCACCGGGTTGTGAACCCTCATCCGGTGAGAATCGACTATTCAAGGTTGTTCGCAATTTTGAGGGGTAAGCCGATCTTTACCCTTTTGACAATCCATATTTTATCGTAATATCGATCTATATAAGATCTAATCAAATGGAGGCTTGTGGTACTGATTCGAAAGGAAAGTCGAGTGGAGATCTCAAAAGGAGCGGATTAGCGATCCCTACTCCTAAATTAAAGCGAATGGCGATATCGGCGATTTGGGATTTTCCACCGGGTTGTGGACCGTCAACCGGGGAAAATCGACAAATCGTGGTCATTCACGATTCCAAGGATAAGCACCGTAGATCGTTCATTTTAGTGTTGATTAATAAATCGCGTATGTTGACTAATCAAGCATTATAATATTTTAGGTGTCGACGATCAAGAGAGCTTAGTGCTTACCGTAATCAGGTGTGTAATCTCACACCGTTTTTCGTGGGTTAAAGATTAATATCATATTGGTAGTAAATCACTTGACTAAAATCGTATTATGGTGAAACTGGGAAAATTGGCTTAGATCTCACTATTTTGATAAATTTGACAAAAATCGGTATTAACACTGTGAAAGATTACGAAAATGCCCCTAATGGGCCAAATTGATATAATTTGCTATATGGGCCGATTTGATAATTTGCTATATGGGCCGATTTGATAATTTGCTATATGGGCCGATCTGATAATTTGATATATGGGTCAATCTGATAATTTGCTATATGGGCCGATTTGATAATTTGCTATAAGGGCCGATCTGGTAATTTGCTATATGGGTCGATTTGATAATTTGCTATATGGGCCGATCTGATAATTTGCTATATGGCCCGTTCTTATAATTTGCTATATGGGCCAATTTGATAATTTGTTATAATGGGCCATACTTTTGATAATGAATATCCAAATAAATTATGTTGTTATTGTAAAAAAAAAAAAAATCATGAATTGTTATGCATTATATACATGATTTTGCATGGGATGGGATAATATTGAAGAGAAGTTCTGGTGGCTCTACCACATAATTTTGGTGGCTCTGCCACAAATCTGTATAGTGGCATTGCCACGTAAATTCTGTTATTCTGGTGGCTTGTCCACAATTAAATTTGTTATAAATGGCTTAATGCCTACGATTGGTGTGTTAGCGGGGTGGGTTGACTTGATCCCCACAGGTGTGTTGGTTGGTACGGGAGGTGTGTAGCGGATGGATTACTAGGTTTGGTTTGGGAATTGCATTTCATACACATGTTATATTTGGTACATTATTATTATTGTAAATGGGCTTAGGCCTAAATTATTGCTTAATAGGATTTTGGCCCAATGGACAACAGTAAGGGGGTTATACACTGAGTTCTAGTAACTCACCCCATTTTTCCTTACCCCTTTCAGGTAATGATCAGTGATGGAGACTTGGGCCATGGATGACCCGGTGGAGGTCATACCACAAAAACGGTTTAATTTGGAATTTAGATTTCATTTAGTACTTTAATTACTTTACTATTTTGAGTTAAGGTTGTAATAAGGCCTCTGGATTAATTTTTGTTTTGTTTATTGTTTTACGAATTTATAATTTGCTCTAACTACTTCAAATTGAGATTGTTTTCTAAAAATTTAAATAAGTGTTTTCTTAAAATGGATATACAAAAAGGGTTTCATAACAAACTTTCATAAATATATTTTAACTCGGAAATTTCTCTTAAAAATTTTCATCAAACACTTTTCGAAAATTATTTTCAAATTCTTCTCGAATATTAACGATATTTTCAAAGTCACGATTTATAAGATTTTTATATCTCAAAATCTATCGGTTTTTCAATCAACCTTTTATTCAATAATACTTTATTTTTTTTAAATGGGAGTTGTTTTAATTGATTTTAAATCTAAATCTATTTATGTACAAATGAAAAAGGACTTAGTAGTATTTTCCTCATGTGACATGTCAGATCTGGCCTTAACGCATGGGCCGAGTTTGGAGTGCTATATTTTATGGTATCAGAGCCCGGTTCAAAACTCAGCCGTGGTTTGGGTTCAAAAACATTTTCTAAAGTTGTTTTAAATTTTAAACGTATGTTTTAAAAGAAGTATGGCACCACAGGTATCCGGCACCAAGTCAAGTAAGTATGTTATTGTATAATTATGATTTTTGTGATATGACTATAGGAATACTCTAGAACTTTTAGTTTTAGGTGTTGAAACTATAGAGATTGAGTCTATAGGATACGTTTACGAAAACGACTTTACTCCTTATACCTCATAAAATATTGTTTAATAAATATCGAAATAGTATACTGATTCATAAGACTCTTAATCAGATTAAATCGAATTAGCCAATATGAGCGTTAGAGGACGTGGACGCGGTAGACGTGGCCGTGGTAGAGGCCGAGGTGCTAGAGTTGCGTCTGAAGCGTCGGGACATATGCCGGAAATGGACGCACCTGCGTCACCCGTGACGGAAACTGGATCACATGACCGTATGAGGGAGGACATCGATCTGTCTCAAGCAATGTTGCTAGTCTTGGAAAGGGTTGCTGGAGTTAGAACTAGGCCAGCAGCTCGTGGGTCAATTTCGGAACGACTCAGAGCAAATGGTGCTGAGGTTTTTAGGGGTATCTCGGGTGTAGCCCCACTCTTGAGGCTGTGGAGCAAATCATGGATGATCCGGATTGCACCGCCGAGCAGAAACTGAGGGGAGCTGTGTCTTTGTTGAGAGACGAGGCATATCAATGGTGGCTCACTGTTCGGGAAGGCACTCAGGCCGATCGTGTTACTTGGGATTTCTTCAAAATTGCATTCCAAGGAAAGTATGTCAGGGCTAGCTATGTGGAAGCCCGAAGGAAGGAATTCCTAAGTCTGGTCCAAGGAGGTAAGACTGTGGCAGCTTACGAGGCGGAATTTCTGCGTCTGAGTCGTTATGCCCGGGGGATAGTGCTAACTGACTACGAACACTGCGTACGTTTTGAGGACGGGTTGAGTGATGAGTTACGGGTACTGATAGCCCTATAACAAGAAAGGTGAAACACCCCACACCCGGCCCACGAGCCCTGACCGGATCTGGTATGTTCCTCGGTGTAAACCATTTCAAATTCTTTTGTGACTTAGGAAAAACTTGTGTGTTTCGAAAGAAAATTTGTTATGGGTTGGGCTTGAGTTGAAAACGAGTTTATTTGATTGAAAATCTTTTAGCTTTAGGTGACAAAACGTTTAGGGTTGGTTTTGATAATAAATTTACTTAATCTTTCAATTAACAAATATTTGTAACATAATAAATCAAAGTGAAGTAAAGAAATTCAACTATGGCCTTATTACATCAATATTCCCAAAATTAAAATTTAAATACTTAAAATAAAATAAAAGTCCAAATCGTAAATTTTCTTGCTGTGCATGGCCATCCCTAAGCTTCTGCCGAACCCGGTCCATTACTGTTCGTCACCTGAAAATAGTCCCACAACGGGGTGAGTCAAACAGACTCAATGTGTAACCAACACTAAGAATCAATATTTCAGGCATGCATTATCATATCATATACATATTCAAATAACAAGTAAAAATAATGATGCAACCCAAACCCAAACCTAATGAGCCATCCGCTACACTTCCTCGTACCAACTTGTACACCGTGGGGACTACTAAGTCGACCCTCCTTCCGCTACACTCCATCGAAGGCAGTCGCTGCAGTCGACGTGCTCATCGCCCTTATAAAATTCGTGGTCTTAGGTCACCACATTCAGATTTCGTGGTCTTAGGTCACCACATTCAGATATCGCGGTCTTAGGTCACCGCATTCAGATTTCGTGGTCTTAGGTCACCACATTCACTTCCCCATTTCAATAACCCATATGCCCAAATCATATTATGCATTAACATGCCAAAGTTCACATTCTTATCATTATTCTCATGTTTATAACATATTTCATAATCCTATTGGGAGTAGGAAACGTACCTGAGTACTTTGTACCATAGCATGGTACTTAGCCATATTTTTACATTCTTAACATTACATTAATTTAAACATAGCCATGAACATGTCAAAACTTAGGGTAGGGTACACACCTGATTTGCTTTAGTAAGTTCACTCCAAATCCCGAAAAGCTTGATCTAATGCCTTAGATCTTAAATCTCTACATTTAATCAATCATTTAATACTTAGTAAAGAGCCGTTCGGCCATAAATCCAAATCCTAGTAGGATTAGTACACTAAAACTTACCTTGTTGCCGATTGACTTAAGAATCAAGTCCCGAAACTTTGTTGTATTCCTTCTTGTATTCGGCCAAACATTAAATCACATCCCAGGTTAGTTTCGGCTTTTTAAACAATTATGAAATAGATCTAGATATCAAAATAAGCCTTGGCCGAATGCTATAGACACTTACCTTGTGGATTTTAAATCCCGAAACTCACCGAATAACTAGGGAACACGCGGCCTATGGTGTACCTTCGGGAAAAGAACTTCTCCTTCCTTGTAGTCAGCACTTAGTAAGTCCCGAAAGATCTCTTCAAAGTTTCGGCAACAAGATATTGAGGGTATTAGAATCTTAATTTCGACAGCCTTAAAAGAAATAGAATGAGAATCTAACCTAATCTTACCCTTATTGAAGAATTCGATGGAACTCTTGCTTGAACCCTTAGCAGTATTCGGTTATGGCTTTGATGTGGATAACAATTTCGGCTCTTGAGGCTTAGTGAGAAATCGGCTAGGGCTATTGGCATCTTCGGCTTTTGATTGTGTTTGTAATAGAAGAAGAATAGAAAAGAGAAAAAGAGAATAATGGCAGGGAGAATTCGGCAGAGAGAAGAGGAGAAACTTTAGAGAATTTTGGCAGAGGTTTTCTTGAAGAGAAAAGAATGAATGAAGAATAGCCTTACTCTTCCTTTTATAGCCGAAATTACTAAGCTAGAGTCCCTTACTTGGCCACCACTCTTCTATTTTGATAGCTTTATCCCTTGAATTATCACTTTTAAAAGAATTAATCCAACAATTATCTCTTGAAAATAATGATAAATAAATCTATTATTTATCTCCTATTTAGCCGAAATTTAAAGAGAATAAAACTCCTCTTTTAAAAGCCTTATTTCCGTCCATCTCTCTACTCCTTGTAGCAAAAATAAAAATTTTTATTTTGCTTCCTAAGTGACTCGAACTCAGGCCCACTTGCATAGCTTGTGGCGTCACCTACCTGGGCCTTAAGTGGTATCTCCAGGCCACTTTTCCAAGCCTGTTTGTGTGTCATATTTCACCCATAAATTTTCTTAAGGCCACCCTGCTTTACTTCCCTCTCTTAACCTCAGAACTTAACTTTTCCTAAAACGTTTCCTTACATTTCCTTACATTTCCAAGTTTCCAAAAATGTTCATTTTCCTCCTTTAAACTTAACATTTCTTACATTTCCAAGTTTCCAGAAATGTTCACTTTCCTCTTTTGAACTTAACATTTCTTACATTTCCAAGTTTCCAGAAATGTTCACTTTCCTCTTTTGAAACTTAACATTTCTAAAGCATTTCCTTACATTCCCAGGACATTTCCTTACATTTCCAAGGTTCTAAAAATGCACACAACATATCCATATCACAATAAACATGCTATTTCATAAAATTAAACAAAAATGCATAGGCCCATTTTTAGGATGTTACAGTTCTACCCCCTTAAAAATAATTTCGTCCTCGAAATTACTTGGCTAAATGCGCTCCTACTCACTACACTACGCTTCCATTACGTACTCTAATCTTAATAATACTATTATACTTCCTAGGCACAGTCTCTAGGTTCACATCCAAGGTTTCAGGCACTTCACTTAGCAATATAATAAAAAGCTAACCGAACAAGGCAATTAAGGTATTCCAGAAATGAGGAACGTACTCGTTGTCACATCTGGCACATCTTCCTCTGCTCATCAATATACCGTGTGCCAACATATTTCTTCTGATATGCTGCCTTAACATAATCTCGGTCAGATCCTCAGCTGTGGCTCCATCCCGAACTGTGAGCCACCACTGATACGCTTCATCGCGTAGCAGTGCCACCATTCCTTTCAACTTCTCCTCAGGGGTCAGATCCAACTCATCCATAATCCGTTCTGTTACTTCCAACCAATATTCAGCTGTACTGGGTGCTACACCAGATACTCCACGAAACATCTCAGCCCCATTGGCTCGGAGTCGCTCGGGTACAGATTTTCGAGCTCCCATATTTCCACCCGCTCCATCCACCATTTCCAAAACTCGCAGCACAGCCTGCGACACAGCATCATCCCCCGTCTGAGTTTGTTGTTCGACGCCAACAGCTGGGGGTAGTGGTGGCGGTGGTATCTCATTATCAGACCCATGACCCGGTCTAACGGGTTCCGACACAGTCATTCTTCCTCGACCACGTCCACGACGACCACGTCCTCTAGAACTCATTTCTAACGATTGCGCTTTAATCTTATTAAGAAATTTTATGAATTAGCCTTTATTCCACTGGTTACCCGCGAAGAAGTTTTATGAAAAGAATTTTTAGGAGTGGTTCTTTCGTATTCATACATGCACACAGTCTTTACATTCATACATTCATCAATCAATTATGAACTTTCGTTCATTCAGAGAAATGTTGTAGTTTTCATTGTTGTTGTTTTTCCACTACCCAGGGGTATTTTCGTAATTTGCCCTACAGGGGTATTTTTGTAATTTGTCAAAATAAGGTTCCTTGGTGATTTTGTCAATAAGGGTATTTTGGTAATTTTTGAAATCCCGGGGGTATTTCGAAAATTTTGAAATCCGAGGGTATTTCGGTAATTTTGGAACTCAGGAATATTTTGGTAATAAACCAGGGTAAATTTGTAAAGCTTAATAAATCAAGGGTATTTCCAAAATTTGCAAAACTTGAGTGTTCTTTTTGAGAATTTGTTTTCCAAATCGGTGATGTTGCAAAATTTTTGAAATTCAGGGTCATTTTGGTAATTTTGTAAGTCAGGGGCAATTTCGTAATTTTCCAAAATCAAAGTATTTTGATATTTTGCAAATTAGGGTTTTTGGACTTGTTATAAAGTAATGATTTTTTTTTGAATAAGAACTGTGGGTATTTTGGAAATTTCATAAACCAAGGGCATTTTTGTAATTTTACCACTAGGGGTATTTTAGTAATTTTGTAAATCAAGAAATATTTCAGAAAAATTTTATGGGATAGCTTGTATAAATAAAAAGGGTAATTTAGTCATTTTAAAACTAGGGTTTCCATAAAAATGTGGCTAATCCCTTTCGGGTTTTAGTTATTGGGTTTAGCCTGTGACTGAGTCCTCTTGGTTAGGGTGAACCGAAGCTACGCACCAGGTAGGATTCCTGCGAAGTGGAGGTGAGTCACTAGGACTGCTTAAATACCAGACTCTTCTGGATCCAATCCTAGACATGCGCACAATGGTTGCCACACCCTAACTCGGCGACTTAGCCATAGGTTTGTTTAATTAAGCATTAAGTCTTATGTAATAGTTGGGGTAAACTAGTCCTAGGGGTCAAATACTTATCATGCTAGTCTACGTTCCATTCCATTTCTACCCTTCTACAGTTCACAATAGATATCACACAAAGGTTAGGGGTACTTACCTGGTGGACTTCGGGTCGGAGACTTAGGTGCCATGCCAGAAAAAACCTGCTTATCTTCAAAAACTCATTTGGGCTCGATTTGAAAACGTTTTGGGCCTTAAACCCCAGGCCAAGGGTTTGAAACTGGGCTCTGATACCAAATTGAAACACCCCACACCCGGCCCACGAGCCTTGACCGGATCTGGTATGTTCCCCGGTGTAAACCGTTTCAAATTCTTTTGTGACTTAGGAAAAACTTATGTGTTTCGAAAGAAAATTTGTTTTGGGTTGGGCTTGAGTTGAAAACGAGTTTATTTGATTAGAAATCCTTTAGCTTTAGGTGACAAAACGTTTAGGGTTGGTTTTGATAATAAATTTACTTAATCTTTCAATTAACAAATATTTGTAACATAATAAATCAAAGTGAAGTAAAGAAATTCAACTATGGCCTTATTACATCAATATTCCCAAAATTAAAATTTAAATACTTAAAATAAAATAAAAGTCCAAATCGTAAATTTTCTTGCTGTGCATGGCCATCCCTAAGCTTCTGCCGAACCCGGTCCATTACTGTTCGTCACCTGAAAATAGTCCCACAACGGGGTGAGTCAAACAGACTCAATGTGTAACCAACACTAAGAATCAATATTTCAGGCATGCATTATCATATCACATACATATTCAAATAACAAATAAAAATAATGATGCAACCCAAACCCAAACCTAATGAGCCATCCGCTACACATCCCCGTACCAACCTGTACACCGTGGGGACTACTAAGTCGACCCTCCTTCCGCTACACTCCATCGAAGGCAGTCGCTGCAGTCGACGTGCTCATCGCCCTTATAAAATTCGTGGTCTTAGGTCACCACATTCAGATTTCGTGGTCTTAGGTCACCACATTCAGATATCGCGGTCTTAGGTCACCGCATTCAGATTTCGTGGTCTTAGGTCTCCACATTCACTTCCCCATTTCAATAACCCATATGCCCAAATCATATTATGCATTAACATGCCAAAGTTCACATTCTTATCATTATTCTCATGTTTATAACATATTTCATAATCCTATTGGGAGTAGGAAACGTACCTGAGTACTTTGTACCATAGCATGGTACTTAGCCATATTTTCACATTCTTAACATTACATTAATTTAAACATAGCCATGAACATATCAAAACTTAGGGTAGGGTACACACCTGATTTGCTTTAGTAAGTTCACTCCAAATCCCGAAAAGCTTGATCTAATGCCTTAGATCTTAAATCTCTACATTTAATCAATCATTTAATACTTAGTAAAGAGCCGTTCGGCCATAAATCCAAATCCTAGTAGGATTAGTACACTAAAACTTACCTTGTTGCCGATTGACTTAAGAATCAAGTCCCGAAACTTTGTTGTATTCCTTCTTGTATTCGGCCAAACATTAAATCACATCCCAGGTTAGTTTCGGCTTTTTAAACAATTATGAAATAGATCTAGATATCAAAACAAGCCTTGGCCGAATGCTATAGACACTTACCTTGTGGATTTTAAATCCCGAAACTCACCGAATAACTAGGGAACACGCGCCCTATGGTGTACCTTCGGGAAAAGAACTTCTCCTTCCTTGTAGTCAACACTTAGTAAGTCCCGAAAGATTTCTTCAAAGTTTCGGCAACAAGATATTAAGGGTATTAGAATCTTAATTTCGACAGCCTTAAAAGAAATAGAATGAGAATCTAACCTAATCTTACCCTTACTGAAGAATTCGATGGAACTCTTGCTTGAACCCTTAGCAGTATTCAGCTATGGCTTTGATGTGGATAACAATTTCGGCTCTTGAGGCTTAGTGAGAAATCGGCTAGGGCTATTGGCATCTTCGGCTTTTGATTGTGTTTGTAATAGAAGAAGAAAAGAAAAGAGAAAAAGATAATAATGGCAGAGAGAAAAGGAGAAACTTTAGAGAATTTCGGCAGAGGTTTTCTTGAAGAGAAAAGAATGAATGAAGAATAGCCTTACTCTTCCTTTTATAGCCGAAATTACTAGGCTAGAGTCCCTTACTTGGCCACCACTCTTCTATTTTGATAGCTTTATCCCTTGAATTATCACTTTTAAAAGAATTAATCCAACAATTATCTCTTGAAAATAATGATAAATAAATCTATTATTTATCTCCTATTTAGCCGAAATTTAAAGAGAATAAAACTCCTCTTTTAAAAGCCTTATTGCCGTCCATCTCTCTGCTCCTTGTAGCAAAAATAAAAATTTTTATTTTTCTTCCTAAGTGACTCGAACTCAGGCCCGCTTGCATAGCTTGTGGCGTCACCTACCTGGGCCTCAAGTGGTATCTCCAGGCCACTTTTCCTAGCCTGTTTGTGTGTCATATTTCATCCATAAATTTTCTTAAGGCCACCCTGCTTTACTTCCCTCTCTTAACCGCAGAACTTAACTTTTCCTAAAACGTTTCCTTAGATTTCCTTACATTTCCTTACATTTCCTTACATTTCCAAGTTTCCAAAAATGTTCGTTTGCCTCCTTTAAACTTAACATTTCTTACATTTCCAAGTTTCCAGAAATGTTCACTTTCCTCTTTTGAACTTAACATTTCTTACATTTCCAAGTTTCCAGAAATGTTCACTTTCCTCTTTTGAAACTTAACATTTCTAAAGCATTTCCTTACATTTCCAGGACATTTCCTTACATTTCCAAGGTTCTAAAAATGCACACAACACATCCATATCACAATAAACATGCTATTTCATAAAATTAAGCAAAAATGCATAGGCCCATTTTTAGGATGTTACAAAAGGAATTTTGCCACACTGGTGAGAAAGCGAAGATAGCTGAAGAGGCTAAGCACTCGAAGCAGCAAAATCGAGAAAAAGATAGAGGCAAGAGCAAGAGGGACTTTAAGTACTCAGGTCCTGCTAGAGGGTTTCAGAAGAGGCCCAGGAATGTTGAGCTAGCTCGAGCTAGAGTACCAGTTGCTACCAATCAGGTACAACCATGTGCGGATTGCGGAAAACGACACCCGGGTGAATGCTGGAAGTGAACTGGTGGTTGTTTCAAATGTGGTTCTAAGGATCATCAGCTTAAAAATTGTCCTCGACAAGCTGCTTAGACTCAGGATGCCCGTAACTATGATGCACAGCCAGCTAGAGGCGCTCAGTAGCCACCGAGAGGTCGTGGGCCAGGTCGAGGTGGTAATGGCGCAGGACGAGGTCAGGGTGCACCGGGTAGAGGGACTGGTTTCAGGGGTAACGGGGAGGCGAGGCAGCCAGGGTTAGTTTATACGGTCAGACGCCGAGAGGATGGCGATGCACCTAATGTGATAACTAGTACGTTCTTCATATCTGATGTACCTGTTACTACTTTGATAGATATCGGATCCACCCATTCGTATGTTGCTAGTGCTGTATCTGGAAATTTGAACATTAGATTTGAGATTATTGCTAGAAAGATGACGGTAATTAGTCCTTTAGGACAGTCTGTGATAGTGAATAGATTGTTTAGAGATGTGCCCTTAGAAATTCAGGGAGAACATTTTTGGTGGATTTGATGGAACTACCTTTCAGCGAGTTCGACCTTATTTTGGGCATGGACTGGTTGGTGAAACACTGTGCGAACTTGGATTGTGCTGCAAAGCGGATGACACTAAGAACTTCGGAAGATAAGGAAGTGGTGATGATAGGTGAAAGAAGAAACTATCTGTCAAATGTGGTATCCGCTTTAAAGGCAGAAAAGTTGGTGCGAAAAGGGTGTGGAGCATTCCTAGCCTTCATTAGTGCGTTGGATGCCAAGGAATTGTCGGTGGAAGGTGTTAGAACGGTGAAAGAGTTTTAGGACGTATTTCTCGAGGAACTTCCTGGATTGCCTCCGGATCGGGAGGTTGAGTTTGGCATTGAGCTATTGCCAGGAACGGCTCCAGTTTCCATTGCTCTTTATAGAATGGCGCTGAAGGAGTTAGCAGAGCTTAAAGCTCAAATTCAGGAGTTGTTGGATCGGGGATTCATTCGACCGAGTGTGTCACCATGGGGAGCGCCGATCTTGTTCGTCAAGAAGAAGGATGGGTCGATGCGTATGTGCATCGATTATAGGCAGTTGAATAAGTTGACGATCAATAATAGATATCCATTGCCGAGAATCGACGATCTATTTGATCAATTGCAAGGAGCTTCTATTTTCTCGAAGATAGATTTGAGATCGGGTTATCATCAACTTAAAGTCAAGGAGGCAGATATTCTTAAGACGGTGTTTCGAACTCGTTATGGGCATTATGAGTTCTTGGTGATGCCGTTTGGGTTGACCAATGCACCAGCTGCATTTATGGACATGATGAACCGGGTCTTCCAACCCTATTTAGACCAGTTTGTGGTGGTGTTCATAGATGACATCTTGGTGTACTCGAAGAATGAAGAGGAGCACGATTCGCATCTGCGGGTAGTATTGTAGATATTGGCTGAAGGAAGTGACCTTCTTGGGGCATGTTGTGTCGGCCGAAGGAATTAGAGTTAATCCCTGGAAGGTAGAGGCTGTGTTGGATTGGAAACCACCAAAGTCAGTGGCCGAAATTCGGAGTTTTTTAGGGTTGGCTGGTTATTACAAGCATTTTGTTGAGGGGTTTTCGTTGATTGCCGCACCCCTAACTAAACTGTTGCGCAAGGGAGTACCATTTGTGTGGTCAGATTAGCAGCAAGAGAGCTTTGAGAAATTGAAGAAGCGCCAGTATTGATTCAACCTGAGGCTGGAAAAGAGTTTATTGTTTGCTGCGATGCGTCACACACGGGCTTGGGATGTGTGTTGATGCAAGGTGGAAAAGTGGTGGCTTATGCATCTCGTCAGTTAAGGCCGCACGAAGTGAATTATCCCACTCATGATTTGGAGTTGGTTGCAGTGGTGTTTGCTTTAAAGATTCGAAGACACTACCTGTACGGTGAGAAGTCGATCATCTATACGAATCATAAGAGCCTAAAGTACCTCCTTACCCAAAAGGAGTTGAACTTAAGACAGTGGAGGTGGATAGAACTGTTGAAGGATTATGACTTATCAATCGAGTATCATCCCGGAAAGGCTAACATGGTGGTAGACGCGTTGAGTTGTAAAGTGATATCGGATTTGAGAGCGATGTTCGCTCATCTCAGCTTGTATGAAGATGGTAGTCTGCTAGCCGAACTTCAAGCGAAGCCTAAGTAGGTAAGTCAGATTAAGGAAAAGCAGTTATTAGATGAAAAGTTGGGTTCCTTACTTCAGCAAGTGGAAGGTGGTATGATAGGGGATTTTGGATTGAATAGCGATGGAGTATTGTGTTTCCCCTGAAGAATATGTATGCCCAAAGATTCGGAATTGAGGCAAATGATTCTACGTGAGGCGCATAGTAGCCCATATGCTATGCACCCCGGGGGAAATAAAATGTATCGAGATCTCCGTGACCAGTATTGGTGGCCAGGGTTGAAACGGGAGGTTACTGATTTCGTGGGTAAGTGCTTGACATGTCAGCAAGTGAAGGAGGAACATCAATTGCTGTCGGGATTGCTACAACCTGTAAAGATTCCATTATGGAAATGGGAAAGAATAACGATGGACTTTGTTAGTGGGTTACCCTTATCGCCTACTAAGAAAGATTCTGTCTGGGTAATAGTGGATCGGTTGACGAAGACTACCCATTTCCTACCTGTTCGTACGGATTACTCATTACAGAAGTTGGCCAAGTTGTATGTGGCAGAGATAGTAAGGTTGCATGGGGTACCGGTGTCTATTATATCGGACAGGGACCCTAGGTTTACATCACAGTTTTGGAAAGCCTTACATGAAGCTTTGGGAACCAAGCTTAATTTCAGTACGGCATTTCATCCTCAAACGGATGGTCAGTCAGAGAGAGTAATCCTGATTTTGGAAGACATGTTAAGAGGCTGTGTGATTGACTTCAGGGGTAGTTGGGAGGATTTCCTACCGTTGGCAGAGTTTGCTTATAACAATAGCTATCAATCCAGCATCCAGATGGCACCCTACGAGGCGTTGTATGGTCGTAGGTGTCGTACTCCTACTTGTTGGACTGAATTGGGGGAGCGACAGTTATTGGGTCCTGAGCTGATATCAGAGACGGAGGAAAAAGTAAAGGTAATTTGGGCACGGTTAAAGGAAGCTTCGGATAGACAAAAATCTTATGCGGATCTGAAGCGTAATGATATTGAGTTTGCGGTGGGAGATCAAGTCTTTCTAAAGGTCTCACCCTGGAAGAAAATCTTCAGATTTGGAAGGAAGGGCAAGTTGAGCCCTAGGTTTATCGGACCATACCGTGTGTTGAAACGTGTTGGGCCAGTAGCTTATCAACTTGAGTTACCTCTAGAATTGAGTCAGATACATAGTGTTTTTCATGTCTCATTGTTAAGGCGTTACCGATCGGATCCGTCTCATATAGTACCGGTAGAAGAAGTTGAGATAAGACCTGACTTGTCTTTCGAAAATGAGCCAGTACAAATTTTAGATCGGGATGTTAAGGTGCTGAGAAGGAAGTCGGTACCGTTAGTCAAGGTTTTATGGCGCAATCACAGATCGAAGGAAGCTACATGGGAGCCTGAGGACGTGTTTCAGAAGCAATATCCTCACCTCTTTTAATCAAGTAAATTTCGAGGACGAAATTTTCTTTAAGGGGGTAGAACTGTAACATCCTAAAATTTGGAATTTTATGTTTGCATTATTTTTGGTGCTAAGCTAGTTAAATTATCAGTTGTGTATATTTAGGGGATCATAAGAAGGCTCGGGGTTTATTTGGTCCTAGTAAAAATTTTGGCATTTAGCACTTTAAGGAGATAGAGTAAGTGACCTTAAAGCTTATGGAAATAAAAGAGTAAAATTGCTAGCATAAATGAGCAATTAGTAAAAAGGTTATGGCACCACATGAAGTACCTTGAGGGAAGAGGTTCAAATTCCATTGTGAGTAAATTTTTTACTTTTATTTTTGCATTCTTTCCCTAAGTGTCGGCCAAGCATGTATATAAGGCAAGGTGGACTTTTTATTTTTGGCAAGATGGCTAAGAAAAATAGGAAAGGTTGAAAGTGAGGAAAGAAATCAAGAGAAAGGGGAAAGTAAGGGGAACATGTGGCCTTTTTCAAGGGAAGTGTTATGGAAAGTATGGTTGGCAAATTTTTGACCATTAGAGGCATGAATGTGGACGGTTTTGGGTGTAAGAGGGGTAGCCAAATTTTCCTTGGTGTTTTGGTAAAGCTTTAGTGTTTGTTTTGGTCAAATTCCTTTAGCATCAAGAGTGCCATTTTCTCCAAATTACTATTCTCTTAGTCGAATTTTGTCTTTGGCGATTGGTAAAAGTTTTGGTGTTGTTTTGGCCAAATCCCTATTTGCAACTTTGGTGTCATTTTTTTCTTTTCTCTCCAAATTTCCTTCTCCTCCTTGCCGAATCTTCAAACTTTGAGGGTGCATATTCTCTTCTTTTCTTCCTTCTTGCCGAATGTACCCAAAACATTGAGACTAAAAATTTGTTCACTCATCTTTCTTGAAAAATGAAGCTAGGCAAACATTTTTCTTTTTCTTCCTTTTCTTTTTTCACAAAATCTTTCAAGCATCTCTTCTTTTCTAATCTTTTTCACCATAGCTGAATATTTTGCCCATTATTCCTCCATGGCCAAAACCTTTCATCTCTTCATTAATGTTTCTTTTTCATTCGAGTTATCACTCATTCCTTGATCAATCGGTAAGTGTTCTTTTCAACATTTTATTTTCTTTATCTATGCCAAATTTATGCTTTGGTTTGGGGTGGTCATATTGACCGAAACCATCACCTTATTCTCTTTCAAACGAGATCATTTTCTTCTTCGTAGTGATATATTGGAGGGCCAAAACTTTGATTCTTCCGGAGTTATCATACAATAGTTGGGAATCGGTCCTAAAAATCTTTAAGGTAAGGAGTTCTTCAAGGATTCTATAAAATCGTTCTTTATTCGTTAAGACGTTATTGGTATAGTGATAATTAACCGATTATAATTATAGGGATTAAATCGCTTGATCTATCCAACAGTTGATCACTCGGAATTAGGGGTAAGCTTATCTTTACTCTTTTGACAATCCATATTTTATCGTAATATTGATCTATATAAGATCTAATCAAATGGAGGCATGTGGTACTGATTCGAAAGGAAAGTCGAGTGGAGATCTCAAAAGTAGCGGATTAGCGATCCCTACTCCTAAATTCAAGCGAAGGGCGGTATCGGTGATTCGGGACTTTTCACTGGGTTGTGGACCCTCATCCGGCGAGAATCGACTATTCAAGGTCGCTCGCAATCTTGAGGCATCAGCAATTCGGGATTTTCCACCGGGTTGTGGACCGTCAACCGGGGAAAACTGACAAATCGTGGTCATTCACAATTCCAAGGGTAAGCACCGTAGGTCGTTCATTTTAGTGTTGATTAATAAATCGTGTATGTCGACTAATCAAGCGTTATAATATTTTAAGTGTCGACGATCAAGAGAGCTTAGTGCTTACCGTAATCAGGTGTGTAATCTCACACCGTTTTTCGTAGGTTAAAGATTAATATCATATTGGTAGTAAATCACTTGACTAAAATCGAATTATGGTGAAACCGGGAAAATTGGCTTAGATCTCACTATTTTGATAAATTTGACAAAAATCGATATTAACACTTTGAAAGATTACTAAAATGCCCCTAATGGGCCAAATCGATATAATTTGCTATATGGGCCAATTTGATAATTTGCTATATGGGCCGATTTGATAATTTGCTATATAGGCCGATCTGATAATTTGATATATGGGTCGATCTGATAATTTGCTATATGGGCCGATTTGATAATTTGCTATAAGGGCCGATCTGGTAATTTGCTATATGGGTCGATTTGATAATTTGCTATATGGGTCGATCTGATAATTTGCTATATGGCCCGATCTTATAATTTGCTATATGGGCCAATTTGATAATTTGTTATAATGGGCCGTACTTTTGATAATGAATATCCAAATAAATTACTGTTGTTATTGTAAAAAAAAATCATGAATTGTTATGCATTATATACATGATTTTGCATGGGATGGGATAATATTGAAGAGAAGTTCTGGTGGCTCTGCCACATAATTTTGGTGGCTCTGCCACAAATCTGTATAGTGGCAATGCCACGTAAATTCTGTTATTCTGGTGGCTTGTCCACAATTAAATTTGTTATAAATGGCTTAATGCCTGCGATTGGTGTGTTAGCGGGAGGGTTGACTTGATCCCCACAGGTGTGTTGGTTGGTACGGGTGGTGTGTAGCGGATGGATTACTAGGTTTGGTTTGGGAATTGTATTTCATACACATGTTATATTTGGTACATTATTATTATTGTAAATGGGCTTAAGCCCAAATTATTACTTAATGGGATTTTGGCCCAGTGGACAACGGTAAGGGGTTTATACACTGAGTTCTAGTAACTCACCCCGTTTTTCCTTACCCCTTTCAGGTAATGATCAGTGATGGAGACTTGGGCCATGGATGAGCCGGTGGAGGCCATACTACAAAAACGGTTTAATTTGGAATTTTGATTTCTTTTAGTACTTTAATTACTTTACTATTTTGAGTTAAGGTTGTAATAAGGCCTCTGGATTAATTTTTGTTTTGTTTATTGTTTGACGAATTTATAATTTGCACTAAGTACTTCAAATTGAGATTGTTTTCTAAAAATTTAAATAAGCGTTTTCTTAAAATGGATATATAAAAAGGGTTTCATAACAAACTTTCATAAATATATTTTAACTCGGAAATTTCTCTTAAAATTTTCATCAAACACTTTTCGAAAATTATTTTCAAATTCTTCTCGAACTATTAACGATATTTACAAAGTCACGGTTTATAAGATTTTTATATCTCAAAATCTATCGATTTATCAATCAACCTTTTATTCAATAATACTTTATTTTTTTTAAAATGGGAGTTATTTTAATTGATTTTAAATCTAAATCTATTTATGTACAAATGAAAAAGGACTTAGTAGTATTTTCCTCATGTGACATGTCAGATCTGGCCTTAACGCATGGGCCGGGTTTGGGGTGTTACAATATTATAAAATTGTCATAGCATGTCATGCATAAATTGGAAGAATGTTATATAGATTAGGTAAGAATGTCATTCGGATTATTATATGATCATTCTTTAAATCTGGGATAAAAACCTTACATGTGTTTAAAATATTATGTGAGATAAGGTCCTTGAACAAGACCTACGACCTCCATTGATGGTCCCTAAGTGATAGCATGATAAAGTTTCGAGTCAGTTCCTTCCCTAGCCGCACCCCAAGGTAAACTTTATCATGTGGGTTCACTAGATGGGATTTCCTTTTAAGGACAACTAGTCATGCATGACTCTCAGTGAGATTGTCTCAAGATAACTTACAAATGAAAGCATGTTCATTATGGGAGTTATGTTAATGGTTACACACTCAGGATCGTCTATTATTAAATAGTCCCCAAGAAATGATATTTAAGCTATAGATGATGACCAAACATTAAATGATCGTTGGCTCATATGGAGTTTTGAGAATTAAGATTCACAAACTGATTGGTTGTAATCCATGTTCTTGCTAGTTAATCATGGGACCCCAATGCGACATGATTAATGGGTATGAGAATGATCGTAGTAACGGAAAAATGTTTTCAAGGTTTTAATACAAGACGAATGCATCATACTGCATTCTTGATATGTTGCTGAAATGAAAATATTTACTAAATACAAAGATAGAAATTAGTGAATCTTTATTTTTTATTTTTTGGATCAAATGTGTTTCTTACTCCTCTTATTAGCATTCTTACTAAGAACAAATTGAATAGGGATAACTTTTGAGAATGGAAACGGAAGTTACTAATAGTTATTAGCTATGAGAAACGCAAATTCGTCCTTGACGAACCTTACCCACCTGAAGCTCAGCCTAAAATGAGAAATAATTGAAGAGATTTTGACTCGATTTCTCGATGTTTTATGTTAGCGAGCATGAGTAGTGTGTTGCAAAAACAACACGAGCATTTTTGTACAGCTAAAGAGATCATGAAAAATTTAGAGGATTTGCTCAGAGGTCAAGTCACATTGGCTCGATAATTTTCCATTACAAATTTGATGAACTCTCAGCAAAAATCCGGCACTCCGATAAAAAAACATGTGCTTAAGCGTAGGGGATTCTCTATGGAAGCGAAGGACAATGGGGTTAAATTAGACATGAACACTCAGATTGAAATAGTGTTCAAATCCTTGATCAATGAGTTTGTTGGCTTTGGGGTCGCTTACAGCTTAGGGAACAAAGCGCTTACCTTGACTCAGATCATGTAGGAATTACAATACTATGAGTTTATGTTGAATGGTGGTAAGCTGGTTTAGGAGAAAGTTGAGGAAAACCTAGTTGTAGGCCCCTCGTTCTTTAAGAAGAAGCAAAAAGCTAAGGGAAAGAAGAAACCGACTAAGTCTTCAGTTCCACCTCGTATGGGTCAGAAAAAGAGTAAGAAGTCAAAGGATCCTAAAAATAACAAATGTTTCTTTTGCAACAGAAAAAGGCACTTCATATGAAATTGCAAAGAGTATTTGGAATATTTAGCCGAAAAGGGAAAATTTATAGAAGTCTTTGTGATTGAAGCATGCTTAGTGGAAGAATCAATTGACAACTAGGTTATTGATCCTGGATCCACTAACCATATATGGATTTCTTTATAAGGGTTCAACATCTGCATGACAAAAGTTTCTCGTTGCAAATCAGAGATGGGAGCTATGTTTTAGCCAAAGCAGTAGGAGAAGTTATTTTACATTTTGATAAGTTTAGGAAGATTATTTTAAAAGACATATTTTATGTACATTATTTTAAGAGGAACTTAATTTCTGTAGCATGTTTATTTAATGGCAGTTATTTCGTGACATTCAATAAATGGACTGTTATTCATAGAAATTGTTCTTTAATTTGTAATGGATGGTGGGAAACAATCTCTACTTTATCAAACCAAATAACTACTTGATGCTTGAAACTGAAATGGTAAATAAGAAGATTAAAACTTCTCACTCTAATTAGGGGTACCTACAGAACTAAAGACTTGGTCATTGTAACAGCCTGATTTTGGGGCTAGTCAGAACAGTGGTTTCGGGACCACAAATCCGACATAGAAAAATTTATTTTTATTACATTTCTATGGTCTACAATTTTACGAAATGATTTTGCGAAAATTTCGTTCGAAAATTTTTACGTTTGGGCACTCAATTTAGTAAAAAGGACTAAATTGTAAAAAGTGCAAAAGTTGAGTTCTACATGCTAGAGGTGTCTAATTTCTATGAAATTTTAAATTAAAGGTCCTTAGATGGTAATTAGACCATTTGTTAAGTTAGTGGACAAAAATGGACATGCTGAGATAAAATTTCAAAGTTTTAAGTGAAGGGTATTTTGGTCATTCTGTAAATAAAAGATTAAAAAGGGAAATTAAAGCCAAAATTTGCTCATCTTTCTTCAACCTTGGCTGAAACTTGGGAGAGCACCATAGCTAGGGTTTTTTCATCTTTCAAGCTTGATTGTAAGTACATCCTAGCCCCGTTTTTAATGCTCTTTATATTTTTGAAGTCCTTATCACTCGATCTACCTATTTCTACCATTAATTTAAGAAAAGATCAAGGTATAGGGTTTGAAACATGTAGGATATTTGTGTATTTTGATGTCTAATGGTAGATTATGCATGTTTGATGTGTGATAAACAACTTTTGCTAGGTGGTTTTTGATGAAAATGTCAAAAGGACCAATTTGTAAAAAGATTATAAAATGTGTGTAGAAGTTTGATTAAAAGAAAAATATGGACTGCTATAAGTATAAAATAGGATTGTAGGCTTAGGAATCGAAGAAATTGAATTGATTTCATTTTTCGAGCCTAGGGGCAAAAATGTAAATATGTTAAAGTTTAAGGGCAAAAATGTAATTTTTTCATAATGTGATTTTTGGACTGAATTGAATAATGTGAATAATAAATGAGTTAAATATGCTATTATAGATCAAGAGAAACGAGGTTCAGACCTAGATCAGGAGAAAAACAAAGTATTTGACGATTAGGTCCCATTCCTACTATTTTTGTACTGAGGTAAGTTTGTATGTAAATGGTGCATTGTTATTTATGCTTTAATTGCTTTATTATTATATGAATTGTGATTTACTCTTGAATCAAATTGAAAAAGTTTGACAAACGAGAAATCCCAGTTGAACCTTAGGAGTAGGTAGGATACAAATGTCATGACATTAGGGTTAATTAAGATTACATGTAAGACCATATCTGGGATATGGAATTCGATATGAGATTTTGTGTAAGACCATAGTTGGGCTATTGGCTTCGATATGAGATCCCATGTAAGACCATATCTGGGATATGGCATTGGTATGGTACTATGTGTGTGAGATTCCCCGAGTATCCTTTAGTATTCCAAGTGGTTCAATAGGAAACGTAACGGAAATGTTAACATTGCGAAAGACCATGGTGTGTTGCCAATTGGTGCAGGTATGTACGTAGAACTTATGTCTAATGAGCTTGATATGTAAAGAATCTCTCGGTAAGGTTATGATTGTGCAAGATATGATATTAAGGTTTCTAATAATATCCATGCCAAGTTGGACTATGAGATTTTTAATGACATCTTTGTTGATTCATTTCATGTTAGTTGCATGATAAATGTGTGTTTATGATGCTTATTATTTGCATAGGAACTTACTAAGCTTTAAAGCTTTCTCCCTTTTCTTTTCCTTTGTCTTATAGTGTCACCAAGCCAGCTCGAGGATCGGAGATTGTTGGAGATCCATTCACAATATCAAATTATCATTTTGGGTACTTATGATTACAATATTTTGAGTTATGGCATGTATAGGGACTTGGTCCTTTTGTTATGTGTCATAATTGATTTGGCCATATGTGTTGGCTTCAATAGTTGATAATTTATTTTGTAAATGGCCATTTGATATTGGTTAATATTGGTTAGGTATTTATACATATGATGATGATTTCATGAATGTGGGAAATTGCATGGTTTGAGATGCTAAGTATGTGATGTTTGTGTGTGATAAATGATAGCATGTAAATGTTATATGGATACCTTGAGTATGGCTGATTGGGTTGAAAGTATATGCTTGGATTGGTACTATGTTTTGTTGTGTAGGTTGGTGCATGAAAGGGCGGCAAAAATGCTTGGTAAATAGCCTTATATTTGTCCACACGGGTGTGTGTCTAGGCCGTGTGCGACACACGGTCTACCCCACGGGCATGTGTTTCGGCCGTGTGTCCCCTGCACCTTGATTGTTGCAAAATAGAATGCTCAATAATGAGCACACGAGCAGAGACACGGGTGTGTGTCTCAGCCGTGTGGACGACATAGCCTCGAACACAGGCGTGTGCCCTGGCCGTGGAAGTCTGCACCTATTTTATGAAAAATTATAAAAATTTAATCGATCACACGGCCTAAGCACACGGGCGTGTGACTTGACCGTGTGACCTCAATTTGATGATGACGTCATAAATAGAAAGCTCCCTAATTTGATCACGGCCTGAAACACGGGCATGTCCTGAACCCACACAGGCGTGTGACCCTTTTTTCAGGAAAAATTTTCTAAGTTTTCCAAAAGTTTCCAAAGTTCTCGGTTTAGTCCCGAAGCACTTTTGATGCATGTTTTGGGCCTCGTAGGCTTATTTTAGGGAAGATATGAATGTTTTTGAAAAGTTTTAAATTTTAGTGGAAATTCCTGTCTAGGTTTTGAATGTTTGCCTGTGAATAAGTCTGGTAATGCCTCGTACCCTATCCCGGCGTCGGATACGGGTATGGGGTGTTACAGTCATAATAACCAAGAAAGAATCACTAGATTCGTGAAAGATGGTTTCTTAAGTATGCTTAAGGAAGTTAGTCTTCCAAAATGTGAATCTTGCTTGGAAGGTAAAATGACTAAAAGGTCTTTTCCTGTGAAAGGTACAATGGCTAACCTACCCTTAGAACTTATGCACACTGATGTATGTGGTCCCATGAGCATCAGTTCTCGAGGAGGTTACAATTATTACATTACTTTCGTCGATGACTATTCCCGATATGGATATGTGCATCTAATGCACCGCAAAAGCGAAACCTTTGATAAATTTAAAGACTTTCAAGTGAAAGTGAAAAGCAATTAGGTTTATCCATAAAAAATCTTCGGTCTGACCGAAATGAGGAATACTTGTTTGATGAGTTCTTAGGATACCTTATAAGGAATGGGATTTTATCCCAGTTGACTACATCGAGCACTCCACAATAGAATGGCGTAGCTGAGAGAAGGAACAAACCTTTGCTTACATGGTTCATTCAATGTTAAGCTATTCATAACTCCCTAATTCCTTCTAGAGATATGTGATACAAATGGCTTGCTATATTATGAATGATGTCTCAACCAAGTCTCCTTGTAAGACACCTTATGAACTGTGGCATGGAAAAAAACCCGCTCTAAATCAATTCAGAATATGGGGTTGTCTAGTACATGTTCTAGATAAGCATGCAAAGAAGTTTGATGCATGGATAGAATTGTGCATGTTTGTAGGATATCCAAAAGGAACAAAGGGTGGATTATTCTACAACATGAAAGATGATAATATTAAAGTTTCTACTCATGCTACTTTCCTTAAGGAAATCTACATTTATAACTTTAAGCCTTGAGGTAAAGTGGTACTCGAGGAAGTTTTGGTAGCTGTAGAATAATCACCAAGTTCAATTCTTGAGAAAGTTGTACAAAGACCTGTAATCAATCAACAACATAGTGGAATATGTCGTAGTGAGAGAGTTTGTAATATCCCGGGATAGGGGCTATTGTGTTATGGCATTGTTTGCATGTGTATGGCTTGCTATGTTGTTGTTTGTGTGGTTTCGGGGCTTAGTTGTAGGCAAGGAGTATGCCTGAGTAGGTGGGAAAATTTCAATTTTTGGGCTTAGGTGAGAGAAGTTGAGGAAGCTGGGACTTATAGATATTATTTGGTGTTTTTGAGCACAAGAGATGAGCTAGCAAAGTGGCAAAGCATGCGTCACTTGGGGCTTGTGTTTGGCGTCATTAGCAGAAGGGGGAGGTCTTGAGTTCAAGCTGCAGAGTGCTCCTATTTTGCTCCCATTTTGACGGCATGGAGGGGAGGAGTTGTAGGCAGTTCAAACTCTGCCTTGGACTAAGTCTTCCCATTTGAATGGTGGGTGGAGAGCAAATTGTGGAGGTGGACTTGGTCAAGCTAGTTTGAATAGATGGTTGTGAGTAGTGGGAGGTGGTTGGCCGAATTTTAGGAGTGTATGGGGGGGGAGTGGACGGTTTGGTAGTGTGGTGTTGGGGTAGTGCCGAAATTCATTTGGAATTTTTGGCATTTTTTCGGTCACTTTGTTTCAAGCCTTTTTCTCTTTTTGTCAATAGTAGCCGAATTTTCAAGTAAGTATTCTCTCGTGTTTTCTTCTTGAAATCGAAAGATCAAATCCCTAAGCCTTGCTGAATTTGCTTGGTTTGCTCTCAATTCTTTTAGGTAGCCGAATGTTCTCTTCTCTCATTTCTTTTTCTTTTTGGTTCATTTGTGTAAGTCGAAATCCTCTCTTCTCAAACTTTCTTTTTCTTCTTGAAACCTTGTAGGCCGAAACCCCATTCTCCAAAACATTTCTCCATTTCTTCTTCCTTTCAAAACCGAAAGTACTTTTCTTGTTCTTCTTTTTCCCATTTCTGTTATTGGCCGAATATCAACCCCTTTCTTTCTATCTTTCTCTTGCGTTTTCTTTCTTTGTGTAAGGCCGAATCTTCTTCTTCCTTTTTGTTTAAGCCTTGGCCGAATATTGGTGGGGTGTGAGCTCTCTTGTGTGGTGTTCAATTCGAGTTTAGAACAAGGTAAGTGTTTGGCCGAATGGCCATTTTCCCTCACCCTTGTTTCTTGTTGTTTTTGGGTTGGTTAGGAGCCGATTATGGCAACTGGTGAAAGGTGTTAATCTTGTGTTTTGGAATCGATTTCATTATAGGGCATCCGGGATTTCGAAGCAGTCGTTTGGAGAGGTCGAGTGGTAAGTGGTGGTAAGAGGTTATCTTGTTATTCTATTCTTTTAGATTTCTATAAGCCAAAGTTTCAATGGATTAACTGTTTTTTTAATAGGGTGTGCCGATTGTTAAAAGAGGAACCATTGTTGGTTCGGGATTTGGTAGGAAACCAAATCAGGTGTAAGGTAGGGATTAATCGATATACCCTTTGGTTAAATGGTTATGGCCGAATGGTTTAAGTGATTAACCCATGGTTGGCTGATTGTTTTAGGAGCAAGAGGATCGAGGGACTTAGACCGGTTCTTAGGATTAAAACCTTCGTTATTCCAGGTGTGTAAACTAACACACTGATTTCTTAGTAATATGTTAATAACCTGTGTTGTAATAAGTGAAACAGTGATGATTGTTATGATACCCGATAGGGTATGTTCATGGATTCGGGTAAGTCCGTAGCTTTACGAGTTCTATTGTTGATACATTTAATATTATGAGCTATGCTATGTATACTATGAGATGCAATGTTGGGCATGTTGGCATGATTCACATGATTTGCATATTGTACATGAGTCAGTATGACATGTATGGGTAATATGAGAGGAGGGGAGTATGATATCCGTGTCTTTGGGACACTGTGTCTTTGGGACACCAGAGGTTTGGCACCTCCAGTGGTTTGGTACCACAGATGATATTGTGACTTTGGGTCACCAGAGGTTTGGCACCTCAGCGTCTCGTCCCAGTGGCTTAGCACCACAGTGGGTTGGCCCCACAGTTGATTATACGGGATTGACGCTAGTGATTTGGTATCACATGATGGGTTGGCCCCATCATCGGATTTGTGACTGCGGTCACCAGTGATTTGGTATCACACTTGTGTCTTTGGAACACTAGAGGTTTGGCACCTCATTGCGACTCGTCCCTGTGGTTTGACACCACCGTGGGTTGGCCCCATTTATGAGATACGGGATTGTCGCTAGTGATTTGGTATCACACGATGGGTTGGCCCCATCATTGGATTATTCGTGACTTCAGGTCACCAGTGGTTTGGCACCACAATATGGATATCGTGACTTTGGGTCACCAGTGGTTTGGCACCACCAGTGGTTTGGTACCACACGGGGTAGAGAAGGTGTTATGGATGGTTAGGAACGGGTGCATTAATCGTATTGCTTTGTTATGATGTGTGTTAGCATGTTGTATTATCGGGAGGGGGATTTATGCACTGAGTCTTGCGACTCACCCACTCCTTTGACATTTCAGGTGACACTTAGACGCGGACATGGAGCCGGGATGGACTCGAGGTGCTCATGCCATGCTTAAATAAGGATTTGCTCAGACTTTATAAAATTTGGTACTTTAGCTTATTTATTACTATTTGGGTTTTATTTTGGATTGTAAATGGCCTTTAAAATTATGTTTTGCTATGTTTATGCTTAAAGTAGATTTTTAATATGCCTTAACAAGTTAATTGGATTAAAATTTACTAAAACTTGGAAAGACAACGATTTTAAAACTACAAATCGATATGTTTTAAACTATACCATCGGGTATCACACTATGATTTGGGATAAAGAGAACTCAAATGTTTTTCAAATTTAAACTCGATTTTCTACTAAGTCAAAATGTTTTAGTAACAATAAGAAACAACTTGAACTTCTAAATGAGATAGACTTGTTTTACCTACACATCTGATTAAGTCTTCAAAATTTCCGGGTTTTCAAATACACCACCAGATTTTAACCAAGCCTACTCAAGTTTTCTTCAAATACACAATATAGTGAAGTGTTTTCATCAAAATTTTAAACAGAAACATACCTTCTCAAAAATCCGTTTTTCTCGTAACATACCAGATTCGGTCGTGGTGTGTTGACCGGGTTTGGGGTGTTACAGAGTTTCTAAGAAACTAGACTACTTCATCTATGATGGTAGTATTTATAATATGGAATTCAATCATGAGGATAATGATCCACTCACTTATAAGGAGGCTATGTAGGACATTGATTCAAAACTCTAGAAACAGACCATAAATGTCGAGATGAATTCCTTGGAATCTAATATGGTGTGGGAACCTGTAGACTTACAGGTTGGGATTAAACCCATAAGGTGCAAGTGGATCCACAAGAAGAAAAGAAATGCAGAAGGGAAAGTGGAAACACATAAATCTAGACTTGTAGGGAAAGGATACACATAAAAAGAAGACATCGAATACGATGAGACCTTCTATCCAGTAGTCATGCTCAAGTCTATCCGTATACTCTTATCTATTGTTGATACTCACGATTACGAGATCTAACAAATGGATGTCAAGACAACATTCTTGAATGAATATCTAGATGAGACCATTTACATGGCTCAACCCACTTGCAATGTTGTCAAAGGAAATGAGCAGAAGGTTTTCAAACTTCTAAGATCCATTTATGGGCTTAAGCAGGCGTCCCACTCATGGAATAAAAGATTTGATCAAACGATCAAGATTGCATTTAAGCAAAACACTGATGAACCTTGTGTTTACAAAAGTATAAAGGACAAAAAGGTAGTCTTCCTCATTTTGCACGTCAATGATATTCTAATTATCGAAAATGATGTAGGAGAATTTGTTGGATCTTGTAGCACCCCTTACCCGGTCTAGTCACTGGACCTGAGTAAAGAGATGCTACAATTATACTTAACAAAACAATAAATACTTTATTAAATATAGAACTCTATTATTCATAAAGCAAAACACACATAATCAAACATATTAAGAATTTGAACTCTACAAGGACCTAGTTGCGAAATCCAAGCTCAAAATAGAATTGATTTACAAAACTTTTAAAGTTTTGAAGTTAATAATGAAAATTTGTAGTAGGTATCGATATTGCATTGATACCTTTTTTTTTAAATTGATACCAAATTTGAATATTGTTTTCTTTACAAAACAAAGGTATCGATACATATTTTATGAAAAAATACCTATACTCAAATAAAAATCGATACCAATTTAGCATTCTATTTGTTTTGAAAACTATTCATATGATCATGTATCGATATCAGGTTCCAAAGTATCAATATTTAGGTTCAAAATGGTAAAAATCTCATCTTTATAAGTCCATTTCATGCCAATTATGTCATATCACACAAAAGGCATTAACATTACCTATTCAAACATTTAAAAATCTAATCAATGTGCCCTCATTGACACCATAATTCAATATTCAAATCAAACTCACATTCTATACTAATTTAAATTTGATTCAAAGTACTCAAATATTACTAAAATCACATGTTAAACCTACCATTATAACCAAACCATTTACAACCACAATATTATATTTCAATTACTCCCTTGAGTCTTATACCAATTAGATAAAATCAAGTTCACAAGCAACTTGCTTATACCAAATACAAAAGCACATTTACAAGTAAACTAAAAACATCTTCACATTAAGCTAAAATATATCATGTGGAGCAAGTATCTAAACATATACTAACACACCTATTACATGCCATATAACCCAAAAGTAAACATCCAAAAACTACCAAAATATCTCTGGATAGTGTGATTTCTTCGAGTTGATCCGATCGCCCGGTTTCCACAAAAAATAATCTACAAGAAAACAGAAGAAATAATGAGTAAAATTTACTAGAGCTTAGTAAATTCAACGGTCAAAAACGATAAACTTACCGTATAAATTTATATAGTTCATGATAAACCATAAAAGTAACACATTTTAATCCCATGCTTAGCATGTTTTTGGATGTTTTATTATACAATATTGTGAATTCGATGCTCCTAAATCCTTTAAATTCATGTTTCTGTACTTAAGAAAGCATAGGGAAGCGAAAGGAACGAAAAACGGGCCAAAATCAGACAAAACGTGCCATCTTAAGGATCCACACGGCCAAGCCAGTACCACATGGGCTGGGCATATGCCCGTATGAACCACACGGGCTAAACACACGCCCGTGTGCCAGCCCGTGTCGATCACGAGCCACCCAAATTTGCACAAGGCCTGGGCACTCTCACAAGGGCTGATCACACGCCCGAGTCCCTGTCGCACCTTGTTTCATTTTCACGTAAAAAAGCCAATTTTTAAGGTTTCTGAGCATTCTAAAGTCTATAAATACACACCAGAAGAAGGCCTAAAGGGGAGGACGCGGAGTAGAACAAAGAAATTACTCGAAGGAAGCCATCAGAATCAATTCAGAAGCAGGATATCATTCAAGATTGAAGATCTCCATAAATTTTCCTAAGAAGTTTTTGGGTTCTTTATGTCTTGTTGTTTTCTTTATTCTGAGATGTTTTCCTTTTACATTATGAACTAAACTCCCTAAATACCTAGGGAGGATGAAATCTATGATGAATCTTATTATTTAATTATCTGAATTACATGATAAATACTTGTTCTTGTTCTTAATTATGTGTTCTTAACCCTAGCTTTAATATTTTCAGGATATTAATTCAAGTTTAAGGTGCTTATTCAGTGGAGCAAAAGTCCCTGTTTAATAGTAGATCTAGCATAATTAACCGGAGTTGATTGCAACCCTAGAAATAGGATGACATAAATCTGTCGGATTAGAGTCAAATCTAATAAGGGAATCCATAAATCGAGTTAATGCGATGATATGGGTTTTAATTATAAAGAGATTTCAATTAATCAACCTAGAGTCAGTTGATTTTAGTCTCGAAAGAGATATTAACATAATTTAGGGATTTCTACGGGTCAAGGCAAGTGAATAAATCGTTTAATTCTGAGTCAGAATAATAAGTGAAGTCTAGGTGGATTCTTCCTTAGGTATTGTCTTAATTCATTGGTTTATTCGATTAATTTCTTCACTCTTTGACGCGTTCATAGTTAATTAGTTAGTTTTAAATTAAAAACAAATTCCCTTAATTATTAGGCTAAATAACAGAAAGATAGTTATTACTAGTACTTTTAGTCCTTGTGGATACGATATTCTAGACTCACCATAGTTATACTACTGTTCGATAGGTGCGCTTGCCTTTGTCGAAATATTAGTTAGTTTCGTGACCTATCAAGTTTTTGGTGCCGTTGCCAGGGACTAAGATATTAGGAACTGTAACACCCCCTACCTGTATTCGTTGTCAGAATAAGGTACGAGGCATTACCAGAGTTTACAATTTTTTTTTTAAAAAAAAACGAGACCAGTCTAATTCAACATATTTTCAAGATAATTCATGCATATTTATAAGATAACTTAAACACATAAGCCATACCAATGGCTGACCTTACATTCATTTCATATTAACATCTATTTTATTAGCTTATACATGCCATTCATTTCCAAACTAAAGTTTCTTTAAATACCGAAATACTGGGGTTGATAGTGTGATGAGTCTCCCACCGATCCGACCTCCGAGCTCTTAACACTACAAAACAGGGAAAAAGGAAATAGGGTAAGCACTTTGTGCTTAGTAAGCCCATGTAACAAGAATTATACTTACCTAATATTTACAATACAAGCGATAAACATTCATATACCCATTCAATGCATTATTACCCTAACATTTACAAACTCAACATTCAAGTCAGTCCAATAATTTTCATATATCAATAATATATATACTATCATTGATGAGCTCATTAATACCATGATTTCCATATATATATATATATATTTTTTATATTTATCCCATTGAATTACTCGGAATTTCGATGGATTTTCAGAGGTACACTTTAGTGTACAAATTCGGGTCCGTCAATTCATATTCATGTGCGCACATTTCCATTTTAGAGAGCACACTCCCGCGAACCTCATCTTTACAGCGGGATTACCAGTCCAGGCTAAATCCCCTGTAATATAAACTCACAGAGTATTGTCGGGATTACCAGTCCAGGCTAAATCCCCTGCAACGACAATTACTCTAATGAGCTTGGATCTGAATTACCAGTCCAGGCTAAATTCAGACCCTAATTTGGATTACCCGTCCGGGCTAAATCCATTTTCCACATATTCTTCGGGAGGGCTATATCAGGATAGGATCACCCGTCCGGGCTAGATCCTTTTTACCGTCAATTCCTTTTCAGAGATCCATCGAATTTTCCTTTCATTCAACCGGGATTTCTTTCCCTTTTATCAAAAATATCAATATTGCATAAATTTTCATACAATGAACATTCAAACTATATTCACATCAATAACATACATTTCAAGCATTTAAGAATATAATTCAAGTTACATGAACTTACCTCGTTATCAGTTCGTTTACAAAATCTACTAATCCGAAACTTTTTCCTTTCCTCGATCTAGCTTCGTATTTGAGTTTTCCGGATCTAAATAAATAAATTCAATCATCAATTCAATACATTTCATGTTCACATGTAGCATTTTCTATAATTCTATTATTATTTTTAGTTTATTCAAAGCTGTCTACTTGAGTCACAGTCACTAAATTATTTATTTCTCGAGCTACAGAGTTCCAAATGAGGAACCGTTAATTTTCTCTGAAACTAGATTCACCTGTCTTCATACCATAAAATTTCCAGAATTTTTGGCCTAGCCAATTAGTACAGTTTATTCATCAAAGTCACTCCTGTTCTGCTGTCTGGCAGTTCTGACCCTTCTTCACTAAAAATTAATTATCTCTTTATACAAGATTCAGATGATGTTCTCGTTTATTTCTATTGAAACTAGACTCATTCAGGATTCTAAACATATAAATTTAAGCCCATAATTATGTTTCTTCAATTTTTGATGATTTTCTAAAGTCAAAACAGGGGAACCCGAATTTATTCTGAACCAGTCTTACAAATATCTAAATATCTCAAAATAAAGAACTTCTTTTCTTTCCTTGTTTCTTTCATATGAAAATAGACTCAATAATCTTTAGTTTCATATTTTATTCATCCTCTAATTCGATTTATACAATTTTTGGTGAATTTTCAAAGTTAGACTACTGCTGCTGTCCAAAACTGTTTCAGTGTAACTCATTTTACAATTTAATCCTAATTAAGTTTACTTATTTTCTTAACCTAATTCATACTTTGATTCTACTTAAATTCCTTCCATATTCAACTTGATTATATAAATTTTCATAATAAAACCCTAATTCATAATTTCTTCCAAATTAATCCCTATAACACAAAACTTATAACTTACTTTATAATTTAATCCTTCTACTAATTCTAACTTAAATTTCATTCAATTTAATCCCTGATTCATCTTTTTCTTCAACATCAACTACACTTGAAAACCTAAAAACTCTCAAAATATCAACTTAGTTTCATCAAAATCTTGCTTTAAAGCTTCTAAAACATCAAAATTAAGAGAATAGGACTTGATTGACTTACCAATTTAAACTTCAAGCTTTAAATCCCTAGTTTTTCCTTTTTATTTTCTTTCCTTCTCCCCTGTTTCGTATGCTCTCTGTTTCTTTTACCTATTCTGTTCTCTTCTTTCCTTTTGTTTGTTTATATATATATATAATATAATAATATAATAATATAATAATATAATAATATAATAATAATCCTTAAAAATCTCAGATTTTTCTATGTTATACCGCCTCACTATACAAAATGGTATAATTACCATTTTGATCCTTCATAATTTCTTTTAATCTATAATTGAACTTTTACTTTCATTTCAATTTAGTCCTTTTTATTTAATTACCTACCCAAACGTTAAAATTTTCTAACGAAATTTTAATACCACATTACTAACATTTTATAAATATTTATAAAAGTATTTCCTATCATATAAATATTCATGCAAAAAATATTAAAATAAATTTCTCTTTAAATCGGATTTATGGTTACGAAACCATTGTTCCGATAACCTTGAATTTAGGCCATTACAGGAACGCTTAATTTTTATTACTTTAGCCATTCTTATTTTTTATTGCAATTTATTTTTTGTTTTTATTTTAATTTACTGTCTTTTCTTTTATTTGCTTCTGCCAGGTATTTTTAGTTTATGACTAGAAGGAACCCGTCAGGACCATTGCTTTTTGACAGTGAGATTGAAAATACAATTCACAGAAACTGTAGAGAAATAAGGCAAAGTCTACAATATATAGAGGAAGAGCAAGAGGACGATACCCATAGTACCGAGGAGATGGCTGATAATAATCCACTACCTCCTGTGGTTGCCACAAATCCTGCTCCTCGTACTATGTACGATTATGCTAAGCCCAATTTGACTAGGGCTGACTCGAGTATTGTGAGGCCTACTATTGCTGCAAATAACTTCGAGCTGAAACCGAACACTATTCAGATGATCCAACAATGTGTTCAGTTTGATGGTTTACAGGATGAGGATCCAAATACTCATTTAGCCAACTTCCTAAAATTTTGCGACACTTTCAAAATTAATGGCGTTTCTGATGATGCCATTCGCCTTCGATTATTTCCTTTTTCCTTAAGAAATAAAGCTAAACAGTGGTTGAACTCGTTACCACGAGGTTCCATCACTACTTGGGAACAGATGACCGAGAAATTTTTATTAAAATATTTTTCGCCGACTAAAACGGCAAAGTTGAGGAATGATATCTCTTCTTTTGTGCAGATGGATTTAGAAACACTTTACGATGCATGGGAGAGGTATAAGGACTTATTGAGAAGGTGCCCTCACCATGGGTTACCTTTATGGCTACAGGTTCAAACCTTCTACAACGGTTTGAACCCTTCAACTAGGCAACTAATCGATGCAGCCACCGGTGGAACTCTAAATAACAAAACACCTAAAGCGGCTTATGAGTTTATAGAGGAGATGTCACTGAATAACTATCAGTGGCAAGTCATGAGAACAAAGCCGAAAAAAGTCGCCATTGTTTTCAACCTCGACGCGGTTACCATGTTATCAAACCAAGTAGAGCTCTTAAACAAAAAGATTGATGGTTTATGTGTTTCTATGCAGGTACATCCAGTGATGCAATGCGACACAAATGGAGGAGGGATAAACACCACAGAATCTCCATCCTACAACCCGAGCACAAAGAATGAACAAGTTCACTATATGGGTAACAATTCTAGACCTCATAATAATCCCTATAGTAACACTTACAATACAGGTTGGAGGAACTATCCCAATTTCTCATGGGGTGGTCAGGGAAATCAGAGACAACAACCCCCTCCAGGCTTTCAACAACAACCCTACCAACAGGAGAAGAAGCTGAACCTTGAGGAGATGCTAACAAAATTCATTTCGGTGTCAGAAACCCATTTTCAAAAAACCAAAACAACACTTAAAAATCAGCAAGCGTCGATTCAAGGGCTCGAGAACCAAATAGGTCAACTTGCCAAGTTGATCTCAGAACGACCCCAAGGTAGTTTGCCGAGTAATACTAAACCTAACCCAAGGGAGCAACTCCATGCCATCACTGTATGCAACGAAGAAGGGTTAGTAAAACCTAAACCAAAACTAAGGCAAGAACCTGTGGTAAGCAATGGTAAGGTTGAGGTAAGTCACAGTGCACAAAAATCGGTAAGTAAAGAGCATATACCTCGTGTGCCATATCCTAACGCGGCGAAGAAAGACCATACCAATGAGCAATTTGGTAAATTGCTTAAACTCTTAAAAAAGTTACATATTAACTTACCATTTATTAAAGCTCTTTCGCAGATGCCCAACTCAATTAAATTTTTAAAAGAGCTTTTAGCAAACAAACGGAAGTTAGATGATGTGTCGCACGTGGAACTAAATGCAGTCTGTTCAACCATTTTACAGAATAAACTACCCAACAAATTAAGATGATTTTATGAGTTCTGTTAATGTGAGTAACGTTGTAGCTCAAACTTCGTTACAGGAAAGTGATAGAGCCACATTCTACCCTATATGACAAACACAGAACAACTCATTAGAATCGAAGGCTTCAGATCGATGAACTAGACGAATGGAGGACACATGGCAAGGAGAAACCGAGAATACACGAAGCAAAATCGAAGCAACTCTATGACGAGCTTAAAGAGGGAACGAACCACTTCAAGGTTGGGGACCAGGTACTATTAGATGAAACCGACCCTCGAATAACCACTTCAGAGCTAAATAAAAATGGAGCGACTCCTTTTACGGTACTCAATATCTTCTCATACGGAACAGTCGAGGTAACTCAATCTAATTTCGGCACTTTTAAGGTAAATACTACTTGACTCAATGAAACACCCCCAAACACGGCCCATGAGCCTTGACCGGATCTGGTATGTTCCCCGGTGTAAACCGTTTCAAATTCTTTTGTGACTTAGGAAAAACTTGTGTGTTTTGAAAGAAAATTTGTTTTGGGTTGGGCTTGTGTTGAAAACAAGTTTATTTTTATATTGGAAACCCATTTATTTCAGGTGACAAAATATTTAAAGTTCGTTTTAAATAAAATTGACTTAATCTTTAATTAACATAAAGTTGTAACATAGTAATTAAAACAACAAAGAAATCATCACTATGGCCTTATTACATAAAACAAAAACCATAATAAAATTGTAGAGTACTTAAATAAAAAAAAGGTCCAGATTAAATAATTTGCTTGCTGTGCATGGCCACCTTTGAGCTCCTGCTGACCCGGTCCATTACTGCTCATCACCTGAAAAATATTCCCCAACGGGGTGAGTCAAACAGACTCAATGTGTACACAACACTAAATCATAATCGAATCAGGCATAACAATTATTACACATTCATATCATAGCATACAAGTTATGATGCATTCCCAAAACCCAAACCTATTAAGCCATCCGCTACACTCCCCCGTACCAACCTGTACACCGTGGGGACTACTAAGTCGACCCTCCTTCTGCTACACTCCATATCGCGGTCTTAGGTCACCGCATTCGTGGTCTTAGGTCACCACGTTCAGATTACTGTGGTCTTAGGTCACCACATTCAGATTACTGTGGTCTTAGGTCACCACATTCAGATATCACGGTCTTAGGTCACTGTGTTCGTGGTCTTAGGTCACCACATTCACTTCCCCTTCAAAATAAAACCCATATGCCCCATATAATAGTAATACGCATAAATATGCCAGAGTTCACATTCTTATTCTTATTCTCATGTTACAATTAACATATTTCATAATCCTAGTAGGAGTAGGAAACGTACCTGAGTACTTTGTACCATAACATGGTACTTAACCATATTCACATTCTTATAAACATGCACATACTAATTATAGCCATAAATTTTATTAAGAAGAAGTGTGGGTACACACCTGATTTGCTTAACAATTCCTTGAAATCCCGAAAAACCCGATCTATTGCTTTAGATCTCAATTCCTACATTTGGTAACCTTAATATGTTAGCATAAAGCCTATAAAACCAAATCCTAGTAGGATTTGTATTCTTAAAACCTACCTTGCTGTCGAATTGACTATAGTCAAATCCCGAAACTTCGCAGAGTTCTCCCCTTGCAATCGGCTAGGCACTAAAATCACTTAACTAATTAGTTTCAGCTTTTAAACAAAATAAGAAATAGATCTTCATACCAAAATAAGCCTTGGCCGAATGCTATAGACACTTGCCTTGTGGATTTTAAATCCCGAAACTCACCGAATAACTAGGGAACACGCGGCCTATGGTGTACCTTCGGGAAAAGAACTTCTCCTTCCTTGTAGTCAACACTTAGTAAGTCCCGAAAGATCTCTTCAAAGTTTCGGCAACAAGATATTAAGGGTATTATAATCTTAATTTCGACAGCCTTAAAAGAAATAGAATGAGAATCTAACCTAATCTTACCCTTACTGAAGAATTCGATGGAACTCTTGCTTGAACCCTTAGCAGTATTCGGCTATGGCTTTGATGTGGATAACAATTTGGGCTCTTGAGGCTTAGTGAGAAATCGGCTAGGGCTATTGGCATCTTCGGCTTTGATTGTGTTTGTAATAGAAGAAGAATAGAAAAGAGTAAAAGAGAATAATGGCAGAGAGAATTCGACAGAGAGAAGAGGAGAAACTTTAGAGAATTTTGGCAGAGGTTTTCTTGAAGAGAAAAGAATGAATGAAGAATAGCCTTACTCTTCCTTTTATAGCCGAAATTACTAGGCTAGAGTCCCTTACTTGGCCACCACTCTTCTATTTTGATAGCTTTATCCCTTGAATTATCACTTTATAAAAAGAATTTAATCCAACTATTAACTCTTGAAAATAATGATAAATAAATCCCTTATTTATCCCCTATTTAGCCGAAATTTAAAGAGAATAAAACTCCTCTTTTAAGAGCCTTAATGCCGTCCACCTCTCTGCTTCTGGAAGCAAAAATAAAACTTCTTTTATTTGCTTCCCAAGTGACTCAAACTTAGGCCCAACACCCTTGCATGTGGCGCCATTTCCAGAGGCCCTAAGTGGCATCTTCAGGCCACTTTTCCAAGCCTGCTTGTGTGTCAAATTCCTCCTACTAATTTTCTTAAGGCCACCTTGCCTTAATTTCCTCTTTTTAAACCTTAAAACGTGACAATTCTTTACATTTCCAAGTTTCCAAAAATTTTCGTTTGCCTCCTTTAAACTTAACATTTCCTTACATTTCCAAGTTTCTAGAAATGTTCACTTTCCTCTTTTGAATCATTTCCAATTCATTTCCTTACCTTTCTTAGTTTCCAAAAATGTTCACTTTCCTCTTTTAAACTTAACATTTCCATACATTTCCAGGTTTCCAAAAATGTTCAAAATATATTCATAACACATAAGACATGTCATTTCATACAATTAAACCGAAAATGCATAGGCCCTTTTCAGGATGTTACAGTTCTACCCCCCTTAAAAATATTTTCGTCCTCGAAATTACTTGGCTAAATGCGCTCCTACTCACTACACTACGCTTCCGTTGCGCACTCTAATCTTAATAATACTATTATACTTCCTAGGCACAGTCTCTAGGTTCACCTCCAAGGTTTCAGGCACTTCACTTAGCAATATAAGAAAAAGCTAACCGAACAAGGCAATTAAGGTATTCCAGAACCACGTCCCCTAGAGCTCATTTCTACGATCGTGCTTTAATCTAATTAAGAAATTTTATGAATTAGCCTTTATTCCACTGATTACTCGCGAAAAAGTTTTATGGAAAGAATTTTAGGAGTGGTTCTTTCGTATTCATACATGCACACAGTCTTTACATTCATACATTCATCAATCAATTATGAACTTTCGTTCATTCAGAGAAATGTTGTAGTTTTCATTGTTGCTGTTTTCCCACTACCTAGGGGTATTTTCGTAATTTGCCCTACAAGGGTATTTTCGTAAATTTTTTTTTTCAAAATAAGGTTCCTTGGTGATTTTGTCAATAAGGGTATTTTGGAGATTTTTGAAATCCCGGGGGTATTTCAGAAATTTTGAAATTACAGGGGTATTTTGGTAATAAGCCAGGGTAAATTTGTAAATCTTACTAAATCAAGGGTATTTCCAAAATTTGCAAAACTTGAGGGTTCTTTTTGAGAATTTGTTTTCCAAATCGGTGATGTTGCAAAATTTTTGAAATTCAGGGTCATTTTGGTAATTTTGTAAGTTAGGGGCAATTTCGTAATTTTTCAAGTTGAAGTATTTTAATATTTCGCAGAAGGAGAGTTTTTGTATGTTTTATAAAATAAGGAAATTTTAATTAAACCAGGGGTAGTTTGAACATTTTACAAACCAAGGGCATTTTTGTAATTTTGCAAATAGGGGTATTTTAGTAATTTTCACAAATCAAGAATATTTGAGAGAATTTTATAAAATCGTGTTTACAATTCAAAAGGGTAATTTTAAGAGTTTTAAACTAGGGTTTTTATGAAAATACGGCTAGTTCCCTTTCGGGTTTTAGTTATTGGGTTTAGCCTGTGACTGAGTCCTCTTGGTTAGGGTGAACCGAAGCTACGCATCGGTAGGATTCCTGCGAAGAGGAGGTGAGTCACTAGGACAGCTTAAATACTAGGCTCTTCCGGATCCAATCCTAGACATGCGCACAATGGTTGCCACACCCTAACTCGGCGACTTAGCCATAGGTTTGTTTAATTAAGCATTAAGTATTATGTAATAGTTGGGGTAAACTAGTCCTAGGGTTCAAATACTTATTATGCTAGTCTACGTTCCATTCCATTTCTACCCTTCTACAGTTCACAATAGATATCACACAAAGGTTAGGGGTACTTACCTGGTGGACTTCGGGTCGGAGACTTAGGTGCCATGCCAGAAAACCTGCTTACTTCCAAAAATATTTTCATAAAACTCATTTGGACTCAATTTGAAAATGTTTTGGGCCTTAGACCACAAGCTGAGAGTTTAAAACTGGGCTCTGATACCAAATTGAAACACCCCCAAATTCGGCCCACGAGCCTTGACCGGATCTGGTATGTTCCCCGGTGTAAACCGTTTCAAATTCTTTTGTGACTTAGGAAAAACTTGTGTGTTTTGAAAGAAAATTTGTTTTGGGTTGGGCTTGTGTTGAAAACAAGTTTATTTTTATATTGGAAACCCATCTATTTCAGGTGAAAAAATATTTAAAGTTCGTTTTAAATAAAATTGACTTAATCTTTAATTAACATAAAGTTGTAACATAGTAATTAAAACAACAAAGAAATCATCACTATGGCCTTATTACATAAAACAAAACCCATAATAAAATTGTAGAGTACTTAAATAAAATAAAAGGTCCAGATTAAATAATTTGCTTGTTGTGCATGGCACCTTTGAGCTCCTGCCGACCCGGTGCAGTACTGCTCATCACCTGAAAAATATTCCCCAACGGGGTGAGTCAAACAGACTCAATGTGTACACAACACTAAATCATAATCGAATCAGGCATAACAATTATTACACATTCATATCATAGCATACAAGTTATGATGCATTCCCAAAACCCAAACCTATTAAGCCATCCGCTACACTCCCCCGTACCAACCTGTACATCGTGGGGACTACTAAGTCGACCCTCCTTCCGCTACACTCCATATCGCGGTCTTAGGTCACCGCATTCGTGGTCTTAGGTCACCACGTTCAGATTACTGTGGTCTTAGGTCACCACATTCAGATATCACGGTCTTAGGTCACCGTGTTCGTGGTCTTAGGTCACCACATTCACTTCCCCTTCAAAATAAAACCCATATGCCCCATATAATAGTAATATGCATAAATATGCCAGAGTTCACATTCTTATTCTTATTCTCATGTTACAATTAACATATTTCATAATCCTAGTAGGAGTAGGAAACGTACCTAAGTACTTTGTACCATAACATGGTACTTAACCATATTCACATTCTTATAAACATGCACATACTAATTATAGCCATAAATATTATTAAGAAGAAGTGTGGGTACACACTTGATTTGCTTAACAATTCCTTAAAATCCCGAAAAACCCGATCTATTGCTTTAGATCTGTAACATCCTGAAATAGGGGTTATTCGTGATTGAATTATTTTGCTTGTGTTTAAATTTCTGTGATATTATTTGTGGTGTTATAAGACTTTATTAGGGGTCTTGAGTAAGCTCGGTTTAGTAGGATAATTCTTAGTATGGCTTATTTAATGAAGAGGATTAAATGAGCTTAGCACTTAAGTTAATTTAAGTGTATATTAAAGCACAAGATGAATTAGTGGCAAGTTGGTTAAAGAGCTTGAAAGGTTGCATGAGGTTAGTGGTTCGAGTAGTAGGTATAGCATTTTTTAAAAGTTATTTTTGTATGTTAGCTTTAATGGACGGCCAAACATAATTATGATAGGTGGAATAATAATTTTTGGTAAGTTGAATTGTTGTTTAAGGAAAGCATGGAATAAGGGATATGATTCCTAAGGTTTTGGTAAGATATCTTGAAGTTATGGTAAATTGAGGGGACAAAGGCTTGGTTTGTGGGAAATGTTTTGGAAACAAATTCATGGCCTTTATGCCATGAACTTGGACGGCAAAGTGGCTAAAGGGGGGAGCCGAAATTTTACCTTAGTTTGGCTAGGATTGAAGTCTTTTCTTTTTGGTCATTTCTTGCATTTTGGTGCAAAAGTTTGCAAAACAATTTTCTCTCAAACACTTTCTTTTTGGCCGAATTTTACTTTGTGGTAAGCCTAAACTCTTTTGACCATTTGGTCATTTTTGCTAAATTTCTATTCTCTCCCTCTTTTTCACTCAAAACCGAAACTTGAGTATTGTCTTCAACCATAGCCGAAACTTCTATCCCTTTTGTCCATTTTCTTTCTTTCTTAGCCGAATCTCCTATACCTTAATATTCCATCTATTTCTTTCTTTTCTTTTCTCAAAGGCACTTAGCCGAAACTATTAGTTCACTTTCTTATTTCCTCTTTTTCCATACTAAATTGAACCTTGGTTGATTGTGTTGAACAATCATAGCCGAAACCACTCCCTTGGGTATACCGAATTTTCTTCTCCTATTGTGTGTAGTCTTGGCCGAATATCTTAGCAAGGGTGCCTCTTCTATTCTTTTTCCTTTAATCGATTCTAAGGTAAGGGTTCAAGGCCGAATGCTTTTTCTTTGGTTCTCTTATTTTTGTTGACTTCTAAAGGAGTAAAGGGCCAATTTCGGCACTTGTAGCAAGGGTGCTAATCCGATTTGTTATAGGGCCTTCGGGATTTGGAAGCGAGCAAACGAATCCATCATCTTTGATTAATCGATTTTTGGGTAAGGTTTCGGGTTCACAAGGAACCCTTCTCAATTATTTTGGTATGGCCGAATAGGCCATGGTTCTAATGTTCATTTTTGGCCGAATATAGGGGCAAGAATACTTGTGTGGCCGATTTGTTTATTCAGGATATAGAACTCTTGTTGGTACCAGGTGTGTGTACATACACATCTTATAACTTTTTAATATGCTAAGTGTTATATTATGCCTAATTGATTTATGTAGACATGGATGTAATACCATCATAGTATTAACAAGGATTCGGGTAAGTCTTTGTGACTATGAGATTATTATTTGATGCTTTTGGGAAGCATGACACATTTGGTATGTGTATTATTGATTTATGGCATTGATAAAATATACAAATGATGTTAAATAAAACTTTTAGCATGATTTCTGTAAAAGCATGTATTTGATTGATATGGGTTGATGAGTGGAGGGGGCAGTGATATTCGTATCGACGGACACCAGTGTTTTGGTAACACATCGTGACTACGGTCACCAGAGGTTTGGTACCTCCAGAGGTTTGGCACCTCATAGCGACTTGTCCCTGTGGTTAATTCCACCGTGGGTTGGCCCCACTTTGAGATATGGGATCGTCTGCCAGTGATTTGGTATCACACGATGGGTTGGCCCCATCACTTGATTTGTGACTTCGGTCACCAGTGTTTTGGTAACACAATTGTGTCTTCGGACACCAGAGGTTTGGTATCTCCAGTGATTTGGTAGCACATTTGTGACTATATGTCACCAGTGGTTTGGCACCACCAGTGGTTTGGTACCACACGGGGTAGAAAAAGGCGTATGGATGGTTAGGTTGGGTGCATTTAAACTTATGCATGTTAATTGGTTATGATTTTTGTATGTTATTGCACTAAACCGGGGAAGGGTTACACATTGAGTCTTAGTGACTCACCTTCTCCTTTAATTTTTCAGGTGATTCTTAGATCGCGGGTGAGGAGCCGGATGGACTCAAGGTGGCCATGCAGTGGAGACTTTTTAATAAATAAATTTTGGATTTTATCTATCTTTCTTTTGGGTTTATGTTGCTTATTTGTAATAAGGCCTCCTAGTATTTTATTATTATTGCTGCGTGTTTGAATGTCTGTTTTAAACTATTTGATGATGTTAAAAATGGATGAACATGTTTTCCTCAAATTAAACGCAAAATGTTTTAAAAGTACCATTGGGTACATCTGAAATTTCTAAACAACTTGACTCAACAAAAATATTTTTAAGTATGGTTTTTAACAAATAAAATTTCAATTGAAAGGCAATTCGACTAAGTTAAAAAAATGGTTTTCAAAATATTTTCTCTGTAGCAAACCAAATTCGGTCTTATTGTTTGGGCCGGGTTTGGGGTGTTACAAAATTGGTATCAGAGCCCGGTTCAAAGCTCGGCTGTGGGGGCCTAAGGCCCAAAAATGTTTTGGTAGGCCTTTTTGAAAAATTTTGGTTTTGAATAAGCATGGCACCGAGTCTCCGGCACCGATCGGCCCAAGTAAGTATCTCTAACTTTTGTATGAATTATATTCTGTAGAAGGGTAGGAAGCATGGGACGTAGATAGTGATAGTATTATAAACTTTAGGACTAGTTTACTCCAAACAAAGACATAAGACTTTAATGGCCTAACTAAAACCAACCCGTGACCAAGTCGCCGAGTTAGGGTGTGGAAACCTTGGTGCGCATGTCTAGGATTGGATCCGGAAGAGCTTGGTATTTAAGCAGTCCTTGTGACTCACCTCCTTCTTCGCGGGATTCCTACCTGGTGCGTAGCTTCGGTTCACTCTAACCAAGAGGACCCGGTCATAGGCAAAACCCTAAATAAAACCCGAAAGGGACTAGCTATATTTTAAGGAAAACTTCGGTTTTAAAATCACTAAATTATCTCTTTTAGATAGTAGGACAAATTTATCTTCGAAAATTTTCAAATAATCCCGGTTTACCAAAATTACCAAAATGCCCCTAGTGGCAAAATTACGAAAATACCCTTGGTCTTTAAAATTTCCATATTACCCCAATTTTGATCAAATTTTTTTTTATTTTACAAAAGTACTCAAAAATGTTGTATTCCAAAATAATACCTTGACTTTGAAATTTACAAAATTACCCCTGATTGACAAAATTACCAAAATACCCCTGGTTTCCAAAATTTTGCTATATCTTCAAATTGAGAATTTCTCGAAAAATACTCCTCAATTTTAGAAATTTCAAAATATCTCGATTTATTAAAGTTTTCAAATTTCTTCGGTATATTACAAAAATACCCTGTAGGAAAAATGATGAAAATACGCCTGGGTTAGAAACGGACAGAAATGCCCGAAGAGTGCATAGGTATGAAAGGTATAGGGAATGGATGTATTTTCTGTGTGAACTAGGATAGAAGACCTAAAACCTTGTTTGATCGAAAGAACCCCTATTAAACTCTTTTCATAAAATTTCTTCTCGGATAATCAAGTGAAACATGTACTAATTCATAAAATTTCCTAATCAGATTAAAGCGCGATAGTTAGAATGAGCTTTAGATGTCGTGGACGTCGTGGACGCGGAAGGGGTAGGATGGCTGTATCGGAACCTGTCGGGTCGGGTCAAGGATCTGAGAATGAGATACCGCCACCACCACCCCCAACCTTTGGAGCTGAAGAGCAGGATCAGACGGGTGACGACGCTGTGTCACAAGCGATGCTACGGGTTCTAGAAAGGGTAGCTGGAATTGGAGGAGGTGGAGGAGCTCGGAAGTCGGTTCCTGAGAGACTTCGAGCTAACGGAGCTGAATTTTTCCGAGGTGTGTCTGGTGTAGCGCCCAATACGGCCGAGTATTGGCTGGAATCGACTGAAAGAATCATGGATGAGATAGATTTGTCTAATGAGGAGAAACTGAAAGGAGCGGTGTCGCTTCTCAAGGATGAGTCCTATCGATGGTGGCTCACGGTTCGAGATGGTGCTACGGCAGATGATCTCACTTGGGAGTATTTCAAGAATTCTTATCAGAAGAAGTATGTTGGCTCAAGCTATATTGATGCTCAAAGGAAAGCTTTTATAGGGTTAGTACAAGGAAGTAAATCTGTGTCGGAATATGAAGCAGAATTCCTAAGGCTAAGTCGTTATGCTCAGGGAATAGTGGCATCGGAGCATGATCGTTGTGTTCATTTTGAAGACGGACTTAGAGACGAGTTAAGGCTGCTGATTGCTCCACAGCAAGAACGTGAGTTCGCTGTCTTGGTGGAGAAGGCGAAGGTAGCCGAAGGAGTCAAGGAATCCGCAAGGCAAAGTTATGATAGGAGCAAGCTGAAGAGAGGCTTTGGACCGTCTGGGTCAGGCGGTAGCGTTCAGAAAAGGTTTAGGCAGAGTGGGTCAAATCAGGCAGGGAAGTCCACAGCTGCTAATCAGAGACCGACCCAGTGTAATCGTTGTGGGAAGTTCCATTGGGGAGAATGTTGGACCGGAGGGAAAGGATGTTTCGAGTGTGGTTCGTTGGATCATCGTGTGAGAGACTGTCCGCGTAAGCAAGCTAGGAATCAGTCTGAAGGTCAAGGTCGTGCTCAGTTCAGAAAGGAGGGACCGGCACCGCAGAGAGGTCAAGGTAATGGTAGAGGTGGTTATGGCTCTAGTGGAGGTCGCGGAGCAGCTGGCAGAGGTATTGGTAACACGGAGGCTAGGCAGCCTGGTTTGGTGTATGCTGCGAGGCGTCGTGAGGAAGGAGACGCACCGGACGTCATAACCGGTACGTTTTTAATCTTTGGTGTTCCATATACTGCTTTGATAGATGTGGGTTCGACGCATTCTTACGTTGCTAGTAGCATAGTTGAGACCATGAGTTTAGTTTCTGAGACTGCTTCTAGGAGGATGACCGTACTTAGTCCTTTAGGTTACTCCGTAGAAGTAGATAAACTATATAGGGATGTACCCCTAGAACTCCAAGGGGTAGTGTTTGTAGCCGATCTGATGGAACTGCCGTTTGAGGAGTTCGATCTGATTCTTGGGATGGACTGGTTGGTCAAGTACCAAGCAAGTTTGGATTGTGCTGCTAAGCGCATGGTTTTGAAGACGGTTGAAGGTGAAGAAGTGGTCATGATAGGTAATAGGAGAGATTATCTATCCAACGTGGTATCTGCGTTGAAAGCAGTAAAGATGGTCAGGAAAGGCTGTGAGGCGTTCGTAGTTCATGTGTGTGCTTTGGAAGCTAAGGAGTCTTCTGTGAGGAATGTTCAAACTGTAAAGGAATTTGCTGACGTATTTCCTGAAGAACTTCCGGGGTTGCCTCCGGATCGTGAGGTCGAATTCGGTATAGATCTGTTACCCGGAACGGCGCCAGTGTCTATAGCTCCGTATAGGATGGCACCGAAGGAATTGTTGGAATTGAAGGCTCAGATTCAAGAGTTGTTGGATCGAGGTTTCATTCGACCAAGTGTTTCACCTTGGGGAGCGCCGGTACTTTTTGTCAAGAAGAAGGATGGTGCGATGCGGATGTGTATAGACTACCGCCAGTTGAATAAGCTGACGATCAAAAACAAGTATCCTTTGCCGAGGATAGATTTGTTTGATCAGCTGAAAGGGGCTGCGGTTTTCTCTAAGATTGATTTAAGGTCTGGATATCATCAGCTGAAGGTGAAAGAGGCTGATATCCATAAGACGGCATTTCGTACTCGGTATGGACACTACGAGTTCCTGGTGATGCCGTTTGGATTGACTAACGCACCGGCAGCATTCATGGACATGATGAATAAGATATTTCAGCAGTTTTTGGATCAGTTTGTTGTGGTCTTTATAGACGATATTTTGGTATACTCGAAGTCAGAGGAGGAGCATGATAAGCATTTGCGAGTAGTGTTACAGATTCTGAGGGAAAAGCAGCTGTATGCGAAATTTAGTAAGTGCGAATTCTGGCTTAGGGAGGTGACTTTCTTGGGTCACGTTGTTTCAGCCGAAGGGATTAGAGTGGATCCTCGAAAGATTGAGGCAGTGTTGGATTGGAAGCCGCCTAAATCTGTGGCTGAAATTCGGAGTTTTCTAGGTCTGGCGGGGTATTACCGAAGATTTATGGAAGGATTTTCTTTGATTGCCGCACCGATGACCAAGTTGTTGAGGAAAGGAGTTTCATTTGTGTGGACTGAGGAGCAGCAAAGAAGTTTCGACAAATTGAAGAAGATTCTGACTGAAGCTCCGGTTTTGATTCAACCTGAGGCAGGCAAGGAATTCACGGTTTATTGCGATGTATCACATATTGGTTTGGGATGCGTGCTGATGCAAGAAGGGAAGGTAGTGGCTTATGCATCTCGGCAGTTGAGACCACATGAGGCTAATTATCCGACTCATGACTTGGAGTTAGCGGCTGTAGTCTTTGCTTTGAAGATATGGATGCACTATTTGTACAGAGAGAAGTCGGTAGTCTATACGGATCACAAGAGTCTTAAGTATCTCCTGACTCAGAAGGATTTGAATTTGAGGCAGCGTAGATGGATTGAGCTATTGAAGGACTACGACTGTTCGATCGAGTATCATCCTGGTAAGGCTAACGTGGTGGCAGACGCGTTGAGTCGTAAGGTTGTAACGGATTTAAGATTGATGTTTGCTCGACTTTGTCTGTTTGACGATGGGAGTCTTTTGGCAGAATTGCAAGTCAAGCCGACTTGGTTAGATCAGATTAAGGAGAAGCAATTAGAGGATGATGGTTTGAATGATCGGAGGTTGCAAGTTCAGAATGGTGGATTAGAGGATTTTAGTCTGTCCAGTGAGGGAGTTTTGTGCTTTAAAGGGAGAGCTTGTATGCCGAAGGATGTGGAGTTGAGACAAAGGATTCTTTGGGACGCACATAGCAGCCCATATGCTATGCATCCTGGAGGTAGCAAGATGTATCGGGATTTGAGAGAGCAGTTTTGGTGGCCAGGTCTGAAGCGGGAAGTAACTGAGTTCGTGGGTAAGTGTCTGACGTGTCAACAAGTCAAGGCTGAACATCAGTTGCCATCTGGTTTACTTCAGCCGGTGAAGATTCCTCAGTGGAAGTGGGAGAGGATCACCATGGACTTTGTCAATGGTTTACCTCTTACGCCTAGTAAGAAGGATTCGGTTTGGGTGATTGTGGATCGTCTGACTATCAGCGCATTTCATACCTGTAAGGGTAGATTATTCGCTTCAGAGGCTAGCAAAGTTATATGTAGCCGAGATAGTGAGATTGCATGGTGTGCCAGTATCGATTATCTCGGATAGGGATCCGAGGTTTACATCGAGGTTTTGGAGAGCGTTGCATCAAGCCTTGGGAACGAGATTGGACTTCAGCACAGCTTTTCATCCGCAATCCGACGGACAATCGGAGAGAGTGATTCAGATCTTAGAAGATATGCTCAGAGGTTGCGTTCTGGATTTCAGTGGCAGTTGGGAGGAGTGTCTACCGTTGGCGGAATTCGCTTATAACAATAGTTATCAAGCGAGTATCCAAATGGCTCCATATGAAGCACTGTATGGACGGAAGTGCCGTACTCCTACGTGTTGGACGGAATTGGGAAAACGTCAGGTTTTGGGTCCAGAGTTGGTGACTGAAACTGAAGATAAAGTTAAGGTAATTCGGGCACGTCTCAAGGAAGCGTCAGATAGGCAGAAGTCTTACGCTGATCTCAAGCACAAGGAAATGGAATACGAGGTAGGAGATAAAGTTTTTCTGAAGGTGTCACCTTGGAAAAAGGTGTTGCGTTTTGGGCAAAAAGGGAAGTTAAGCCCAAGGTTCATCGGCCCGTATACTGTGTTGAAGCGAGTAGGACCGGTAGCTTATCAGCTCGAGCTGCCGACAGAGTTGAGTCAGATTCACGATGTCTTCCATGTGTCGATGCTTAGACGGTATAGGTCGGATCCATCGCACGTCGTGCCAGTAGCAGAGATTGAGGTTAACTCCGACTTATCGTTCGAGGAGGAACCAGTTCAGATCTTAGATCGTGATGTCAAGGTTCTGCGTAGAAAGTCGGTACCTTTGGTGAAAGTGCTATGGCGAAACCATGGTACGGAGGAAGCGACGTGGGAACCCGAGGATGTAATACGGCAGCAATACCCCCATCTCTTCTGATCAGGTAATTTCGAGGACGAAATTATTTTAAGGGGGGTAGAACTGTAACATCCTGAAATAGGGGTTATTCGTGATTGAATTATTTTGCTTGTGTTTAAATTTCTGTGATATTATTTGTGGTGTTATAAGACTTAATTAGGGGTCTTGAGTAAGCTCGGTTTGGTAGGATAATTCTTAGTATGGCTTATTTAATGAAGAGGATTAAATGAGCTTAGCACTTAAGTTAATTTAAGTGTATATTAAAGCACAAGATGAATTAGTGGCAAGTTGGTTAAAGAGCTTGAAAGGTTGCATGAGGTTAGTGGTTCGAGTAGTAGGTATAGCATTTTTTAAAAGTTATTTTTGTATGTTAGCTTTAATGGACGGCCAAACATAATTATGATAGGTGGACTAATAATTTTTGGTAAGTTGAATTGTTGTTTAAGGAAAGCATGGAATAGGGATAAGATTCCTAAGGTTTTGGTAAGATATCTTGAAGTTATGGTAAATTGAGGGGACAAAGGCTTGGTTTGGGAAATGTTTTGGAAACAAATTCATGGCCTTTATGCCATGAACTTGGACGGGAAAGTGGCTAAAGGGGGGAGCCGAATTTTACCTTAGTTTGGCTAGGATTGAAGTCTTTTCTTTTTGGTCATTTCTTGCATTTTGGTGCAAAAGTTTGCAAAACAATTTTCTCTCAAACACTTTCTTTTTGGCAGAATTTTACTTTGTGGTAAGCCTAAACTCTTTTGACCATTTGGTCATTTTTGCTAAATTTCTATTCTCTCCCTCTTTTTCACTCAAAACCGAAACTTGAGTATTGTCTTCAACCATAGCTGAAACTTCTATCCCTTTTGTCCATTTTCTTTCTTTCTTAGCCGAATCTCCTATACCTTAATATTCCATCTATTTCTTTCTTTTCTCTTCTCAAAGGCACTTAGCCGAAACTATTAGTTCACTTTCTTATTTCCTCTTTTTCCATACAAAATTGAACCTTGGTTGATTGTGTTGAACAATCATAGCCGAAACCACTCCCTTGGGTATACCGAATTTTCTTCTCCTATTGTGTGTAGTCTTGGCCGAATATCTTAGCAAGGGTGCCTCTTCTATTCTTTTTCCTTTAATCGATTCTAAGGTAAGGGTTCAAGGCCGAATGCTTTTTCTTTGGTTCTCTTATTTTTGTTGACTTCTAAAGGAGTAAAGGGCCAATTTCGACACTTGTAGCAAGGGTGCTAATCCGATTTGTTATAGGGCCTTCGGGATTTGGAAGCGAGCAAACAAATCCATCATTATTGATCAATCGATTTTTGGGTAAGGTTTCGGGTTCACAAGGAACCCTTCTCAATTATTTTGGTATGGCCGAATAGGCCATGGTTCTAATGTTCATTTTTGGCCGAATATAGGGGCAAGAATACTTGTGTGGCCGATTTGTTTATTCGGGATATAGAACTCTTGTTGGTACCAGGTGTGTGTACATACACATCTTATAACTTTTTAATATGCTAAGTGTTATATTATGCCTAATTGATTTATGTAGACATGGATGTAATACCATCATAGTATTAACAAGGATTCGGGTAAGTCTTTGTGACTATGAGATTATTTGATGCTTTTGGGAAGCATGACACATTTGGTATGTGTATTATTGATTTATGGCATTGATAAAATACAAATGATGTTAAATAAAACTTTTAGCATGATTTCTGTAAAAGCATGTATTTGATTGATATGGGTTGATGAGTGGAGGGGGCAGTGATATTTGTGTCGACGGACACCAGTGTTTTGGTAACACATCGTGACTACGGTCACCAGAGGTTTGGTACCTCCAGAGGTTTGGCACCTCATAGCGACTTGTCCCTGTGGTTAATTCCACCGTGGGTTGGCCCCACTTTGAGATATGGGATCGTCTGCCAGTGATTTGGTATCACACGATCACTTGATTTGTGACTTCGGTCACCAGTGTTTTGGTAACACAATTGTGTCTTCGGACACTAGAGATTTGGTATCTCCAGTGAGTTGGTATCACATTTGTGACTATACGACACCAGTGGTTTGGCACCACCAGTGGTTTGGTACCACACGGGGTAGAAAAAGGCGTATGGATGGTTAGGTTGGTGCATTTAAACTTATGCATGTTAATTGGTTATGATTTTTGTATGTTATTGCACTAAACCAGGGAAGGGTTACACATTGAGTCTTAGTGACTCACCTTCTCCTTTAATTTTCCAGGTGATTCGTAGATCGCGGGTGAGGAGCCGGATGGACTCGAGGTGGCCATGCAGTGGAGACTTTTTAATAAATAAATTTTGGATTTTATCTATCTTTCTTTTGGGTTTATGTTGCTTATTTGTAATAAGGCCTCCTAGTATTTTATTATTATTGCTGCGTGTTTGAATGTCTGTTTTAAACTATTGATGATGTTAAAAATGGATGCACATGTTTTCCTCAAATTAAACGCAAAATGTTTTAAAAGTACCATCGGGTACATCTGAATTTCTAAACAACTTGACTCAACAAAAATATTTTTAAGTATGGTTTTTAACAAATAAAATTTCAATGAAAGGCAATTCGACTAAGTTAAAAAATGGTTTTCAAATATTTTCTCTGTAGCAAACCAAATTTGGTCTTATTGTTTGGACCGGGTTTGGGGTGTTACAAGATCTCAATTCCTACATTTGGTAACCTTAATATGTTAGCATAAAGCCTATAAAACCAAATCCTAGTAGGATTTGTCTTCTTAAAACCTACCTTGCTGTCGAATTGACTATAGTCAAATCCCGAAACTTCGCAGAGTTCTTCCCCTTGCAATCGGCTAGGCACTAAAATCACTTAACTAATTAGTTCGGCTTTTTAAACGAATAAGAAATAGATCTTCATACCAAATAAGCCTTGGCCGAATGCTATAGACACTTGCCTTGTGGATTTTAAATCCCGAAACTCACCGAATAACTAGGGAACACGCGGCCT